>WNWK01004259.1:0-144574 GCA_009830355.1 Cherax destructor | reverse complement strand
GGTAATGTGGAGTGTACTCGCCGTCGTGCCAGTCGTCGTGGGTAATGTGAGTGTAATTGTCAGGTCGTCCCAGTCGTGTGAAATGGAGTGTACTGGCTAGGCCGTGCCAGTCAGGTAATGTGACTGTACTGGCCAGGCCGTGCCAGTCGTGGCAATGTGGACTGTACTGGGCTGTAGCTCAGCCAGTCGTGGTAATGTGAGTGTACTGGGTTGTGTCAGCCAGTCGTGGTAATGTGGAGGTACTGGGTTGTGTCGTGCTGTAGTCGTGGTACGTGGAGGTACTGGGTTGTGTCAGCCAGTCGTGGTAATGGAGCGTACTGGGTTGAGTCGCCAGTCGTGGTAATGTGATCTGTACTGTCAGGTCGTGCCAGTCGTGGTAATGACTGTAATTAATAGTCATGCCAGTCGTGGTAATGTGAGTGTACTGCAGTGTGTCTGCCAGTCGTAGTAATGTGACTGTACTGGGTTGTGTCGCTCAGTCGTGGTAATGTGAGTGTACTGGGTTGTGCGTGCCAGTCGTGGTAATCGAGCTTACTGGGTTGTGTCGTGCCAGTCGTGGTAATGTGATGTACTGGTTGGTCGTGACCAGTCGTGGAATGTGATGTACTGGCAGTGTCGTGCCAGTCGTGTGTATTGAGTGTACTGGGTTGTGTCGTGCCAGCGTGTAATGGAGTGTACTGGGTTGTGTCGCCAGTCGTAATGTGATGTACTGGGTTGTGTCGTGCCAGTCGTGGTAATGTGATGTACTGGGTTGTGTCGTCCAGTCGTGTGATATGTGGATCAGCTGGGTGTGTCTGCCAGTCGTGTTGACTTACTGGGTTGTGTCGTGCCAGTCGTGGTAATGATGTACGGTGTGTCTCCAGATTGGTAATGTGATTACTGGGTTTGTCGTGCCAGTCGTGGTAATGTGACTGTCCTGGGTTGTGTCGTCCAGTCGTGGTAATGTGACTGACTGGGTTGGTCGTGCCAGTCGTGGTAATGTGATGTACTGGGTTGTGTCTGCCAGTCGTGTAATGTAGTGTACTGGAGTTGTGTCGTGCCAGTCGTGAATGTGATGTACTGGTTGTGTCGTGCCAGTCGTGGTAATGTGATGTACTGGGTTGTGTCGTGCCAGTCGTGGAATGTGACTGTCTGGGTTGTGTCTGCCAGTCGTGGTAATGCTGAGCTGTCTGGTTGTGTCTTCCAGTCGTGGTAATTGACTGTACTGGGTTGTGTCAGTCCAGTCGTGGATCTCACAGTGTGATCTGCTACTGGGTTGTGTCGTGCCAGTCGTGGTAATGTGAGTGTACTGGGTTGTGTCGTGCCAGTCGTGGTAATGTGAGTGTACTGGGTTGTGTCGTGCCAGTCGTGGTAATGTGAGTGTACTGGGTTGTGTCGTGCCAGTCGTGGTAATGTGAGTGTACTGGGTTGTGTCCCAGTCGTGGTATGGATGTACTGGGTTGTGTCTCCAGTCGTGGTAATGTAGTGTACTGGGTTGTGTCGTGCCAGTCGTGGTAATGTGATGTACTGGGTGTGTCGTCCAGTCGTGGTAATGTGACTGTACTGGGTTGTGTCGTGCCAGTCGTGGTAATGTGAGTGTACTGGGTTGTGTCGTGCCAGTCGTGGTAATGTGACTGTACTGGGTTGTGTCGTGCCAGTCGTGGTAATGTGAGTGTACTGGGTTGTGTCGTGCCAGTCGTGGTAATGTGACTGTACTGGGTTGTGTCTCCAGCAGTGGTATGGATGTACAGGGTTGTGTCAGCCAGTCGTGGTAATGTGACTGACTGGGTTGTCTGCCAGTCGTGGTAATGAGTTACGGTGTGTCCCAGCGTGGTAAGTGTGACCTCAGCAGTGTGACCTCAGCAGTGTGACCTCAGCAGTGTGATCTTCAGCAGTGTGACCCCAGTCAGTGTGACCTCAGCAGTGTGACCTCAGCAGTGTGATCCTCAGCAGTGTGACCCTCAGCAGTGTGATCCTAGCAGTGTGACCTCAGCAGTGTGATCCTCAGCAGTGGACCCCCAGCAGTGTACCTCAGCAGTGTGACCCTCAGCAGTGTGACCATCAGCAGTGTGATCCCCAGCAGTGTGACCCTCAGCAGTGTATCCAGCAGTGTGACCTCAGCAGTGTGATCCTCAGCAGTGTGACCTCAGCAGTGTGACCCTCAGCAGTGTGACCCTCAGCAGTGTGATCCTCAGCAGTGTGACCCTCAGCAGTGTGATCCTCAGCAGTGTGACCCTCAGCAGTGTGACCCTCAGTGTGATCCACAGCAGTGTGACCCTCAGCAGTGTGATATCAGCAGTGTGACCCTCAGCAGTGTGATCCTCAGCAGTGTGACCCCAGCAGTGTGATCCCACAGTGTGACCCAGCAGTGTGATCCCCAGCAGTGTGATCCCCAGCAGTGTGATCCCTCAGCAGTGTGATCCTCAGCAGTGTGATCCCCAGCAGTGTGATCCTCAGCAGTGTGATCCTCAGCAGTGTGATCCCCAGCAGTGTGATCCCCAGCAGTGTGATCCTCAGCAGTGTGATCCTCAGCAGTGTGATCCCCAGCAGTGTGATCCTCAGCAGTGTGATCCAGCAGTGTGACCCAGCAGTGTGATCCTCAGCAGGGGATCCCCAGCAGTGTGATCCCCAGCAGTGTGATCCTCAGCAGTGTGATCCCCAGCAGTGTGACCCTCAGCAGTGTGATCCCCAGCAGTGTGATCCTCAGCAGTGTGATCCCTCAGCAGTGTGATCCCAGCAGTGTGATCCTCAGCAGTGTGATCCCCAGCGGTGTGATCCCCAGCGGTGTGATCCCTGCAGTGTGATCCTCAGCAGTGATCCCCAGCAGTGTGATCCCCAGCAGTGTGATCCTCAGCAGTGTGATCCCCAGCAGTGTGATCCCCTGCAGTGTGATCCCCAGCAGTGTGATCCTCAGCAGTGTGATCCCCAGCGGTGTGATCCCCAGCAGTGTGATCCCAGCAGTGTGATCCTCAGCAGTGTGATCCTCAGCAGTGTGATCCTCAGCAGTGTGACCATCAGCAGTGTGATCCTCAGCAGTGTGATCCCCAGCAGTGTGACCCTCAGCAGTGTGACCCTCAGCAGTGTGACCATCAGCAGTGTGATCCCCAGCAGTGTGACCCTCAGCAGTGTGATCCTCACAGCCTGAGTGTGATCCCCAGCAGTGTGACCTCAGCAGTGTGATCCCCAGCAGTGTGATCCTCAGCAGTGTGATCCCCAGCAGTGTGATCCTCAGCAGTGTGATCCTCAGCAGTGTGACCCTCAGCAGTGTGACCCTCAGCAGTGTGACCCTCAGCAGTGTGACCCTCAGCAGTGTGATCCCAGCAGTGTGATCCCCAGCAGTGTGATCCCCAGCAGTGTGACCTCAGCAGTGTGATCCCAGCAGTGTGATCCTCAGCAGTGTGACCCCAGGTGATCCTCAGCAGTGTGATCCTCAGCAGTGTGATCCTCAGCAGTGTGATCCCCAGCAGTGTGATCCTCAGCAGTGTGATCCTCAGCAGTGTGATCCTCAGCAGTGTGATCCTCAGCAGTGTGATCCCCAGCAGTGTGATCCCAGCAGTGTGATCCTCAGCAGTGTGATCCTCAGCAGTGTGATCCCAGCAGTGTGATCCCCAGCAGTGTGATCCTCAGCAGTGTGATCCTCAGCAGTGTGATCCTCAGCAGTGTGATCCTCAGCAGTGTGATCCCAGCAGTGTGATCCCCAGCAGTGTGATCCTCAGCAGTGTGATCCTCAGCAGTGTGATCCCCAGCAGTGTGATCCCCAGCAGTGATCCTCAGCAGTGTGATCCCCAGCAGTGTGATCCTCAGCAGTGTGATCCCCAGCAGTGTGATCCTCAGCAGTGTGATCCCTCAGCAGTGTGATCCCCAGCAGTGTGATCCTCCAGCAGTGTGATCCCCAGCAGTGTGATCCCCAGCAGTGTGATCCTCAGCAGTGTGATCCCCAGCAGTGTGATCCTCAGCAGTGTGATCCCCAGCAGTGTGATCCTCAGCAGTGTGATCCTCAGCAGTGTGATCCCCAGCAGTGTGATCCCAGCAGTTGATCCTCCAGCAGTGTGATCCTCAGCAGTGGATCCTCAGCAGTGTGATCCCCAGCAGTGTGATCCTCAGCAGTGTGATCCTCAGCAGTGTGATCCCCAGCAGTGTGATCCTCAGCAGTGTGATCCAGCAGTGATCCTCAGCAGTGTGATCCCAGCAGTGTGATCCTCAGCAGTGTGATCCTCAGCAGTGTGATCCCCAGCAGTGATCCTCAGCAGTGTGATCCTCAGCAGTGTGATCCCAGCAGTGTGATCCTCAGCAGTGTGATCCTCCAGCAGTGTGATCCTCAGCAGTGACCCAGCGTGTGATCCCCAGCAGTGTGATCCCCAGCAGTGTGATCCTCAGCAGTGTGATCCTCAGCAGTGTGATCCCAGCAGTGTGATCCCAGCAGTGTGATCCCCAGCAGTGTGATCCTCAGCAGTGTGATCCCAGCAGTGATCCCAGCAGTGTGATCCTCAGCAGTGTGATCCCCAGCAGTGTGATCCTCAGCAGTGTGATCCCAGCAGTGTGATCCCCAGCAGTGTGATCCTCAGCAGTGTGATCCTCAGCAGTGTGATCACCAGCAGTGTGATCCCAGCAGTGTGATCCTCAGCAGTGTATCCCAGCAGTGTGATCCCAGCAGTGTGATCACTCAGCAGTGTGATCCCAGCAGTGTGATCCCAGCAGTGTGATCCCAGCAGTGTGATCCTCAGCAGTGTGATCCCAGCAGTGTGATCCCCAGCAGTGTGATCCCCAGCAGTGTGATCCTCAGCAGTGTGATCCCCAGCAGTGTGACCCCGCAGTGTGATCCAGCAGTGATCCTCAGCAGTGTGATCCCCAGCAGTGTGATCCCAGCAGTGTGACCTCAGCAGTGTGATCCCCAGCAGTGTGACCCTCAGCAGTGTGATCCCAGCAGTGTGATCCTCAGCAGTGTGATCCTCAGCAGTGTGATCCCCAGCAGTGTGATCCCCAGCAGTGTGATCCTCAGCAGTGTGATCCTCAGCAGTGTGATCCCCAGCAGTGTGATCTCAGCAGTGTGATCCCCAGCAGTGTGATCCTCAGCAGTGTGATCCCCAGCAGTGTGATCCTCAGCAGTGTGACCCTCAGCAGTGTGATCCCAGCAGTGTGATCCTCAACAGTGTGATCCTCAGCAGTGTGATCCTCAGCAGTGTGATCCTCACCATCACTGGTGGTTCAATCAATAATTCTGTGCAACGCTCGTGACCAATATATTATAGCAGAAACCTTCTTGCTTTGGACACTGACAAATGACTTGAATTTTCTATTCCCTGAAGAGCAGTGTCTGGCTCAGATCTCTCTCTTGCGTCAGCTGTGCCTTGCCCAATGTGTAAACTTCTTCTAAGCCAGGATTACATTAACGTATTTCATGAGGCATTTCAGCCAATGAAGCTGGGCAATACGTTGCCTTAGCCATATATGCAACAGGCTTAAATGCATGGAGCAAGCTCATAACGTTAAGGAAAACATACATACGTTACGAAACGAATGAAGGTTTGGAAGGACGAGATGCGCAGTGAAATGCAATCACAGTATATGCAGTGTAATAATATTGGTAGAATTACCGACAATATGTTAGGTAAAAGGACACATTTGTAACTATTGTGATATTTTATTGTAGATCTCCGGAGCTTCGACAAAGATCCTGGAGAATAAAGTGTCGCATTAGTAGTATTTATAATTATAATGATAAATGAATGTAAATAAATTTAACTGGTAATAGGGATTCTAACTGGCGGTGTAACCGTCCTGAGATAACTAGCCCGGGAGTAGTTTAGTGAACGTTATGTTAAAAACAAGTGAGAAACTCACATGGTGGATAGGACGCCGGGATGACAATCTAAGGTTGACTAGGCCGCCGCTGCTTCTATCCCGGTCTAGCACATATGATATGCAGATATCCAGAAAGAACCCACGGAAGCACCCACGACAGAACCCACGACAGAACCCACGTCAAAACCCACGACAAAACCTATGTGAACAGCCACGGTGGAACCCGGGAGAATATGGCCGCACCTGAATATCAACGAACATTTGTAAAATGTTTGCTTGTTTTATGTGAAGTGCCGGGAAAGGCCGGATTTTCGGAATTTTATTCTTTAAATTCGGTGGTGGAAACATTGGTGTGATGAACACAAGATTGCAACGGAATCACAATGTTTGTCAGGAGAGTGATAATGTAGTTAGAGCAGTGGTCCTGCTGCTGCTGGTCCTGCTGCTGCACCAGCACACAGAAGAACCATTGCAGCAACAAAAGAAGTTATCAAGAGGAAAGTGAATCAGTTTCTGCAAAAAGTAGCAGATGATTAAGATAGTAATTGCTAAATAGAGGTGCGGCTGGTAGAGTCTGTCCTCAGGCCGGGCTGAGTGAATAAAACTGGGGAATCCAGTGAGGTATGCCACTGGTACTGTGGTATGCCACAACATACATCATGTGCACGCTATATATCTCCGCACATTCACCGCCTCTTCCCCCACACTGGCATGGCAGCGTCCTAGATACAGTGTGCCCATTGCCACACACCTTCACTTCTTTCCTCTACCTAATGAGCCATTCAACGCTGCCCACCTTATCTTACTGCTGCCATGTTCATTATCAAACCACTCTGCACTTGTCTGGATGGTGCATGCCTGTGTACTCACCTAGTTGGTGTATTCACCAAGCACAGCTTGGTCACTCAGCTCCTGGCCCAACCTCCTAGGTTATCTTGATGGGCATCACTTATTTAGCTGTTTATTTAGCGGTTTCTTTAGCCTCATCATATCTTCTCTTGAAGCTGTGTATTGAATTTGACTCCACCACTGTCTCGTCCAAGTAATTCCACTTTTCAACTACCCTGAGACTAAAGAAATACTCTACTGCATTTTCAGTTTACACCTGTGTCCCCTTGATCTTGGTCCTCTTAATTTCAACAATTTGTCCCTATCAATTATTCCTAAGATTCTGTTCCTAGTAATCATGTCTCCACGTGTCGTCTTTTTGAAGGCCGTCAGATGTTGAAGGAACAATTTTTTTAACCTCTCATGACGATACTCGTCTGCTTGCAAGCCTTTCGAGTTTCGTTGCGTGTTTATCTAAGTGTGGGCTCCATGCTGGGGCCGAATACTCAATAATTGATTTACGTCGTACATAAAGTTCTGAAGGATTCTTTGTTCAAGTTCCTGAATGCTGTTCTGAGGTTTGCTAAAATATCATATGCCGCTAATGATAAATGGTTTAAGTGTAATTCTGGCGATAAACTTGGTGTTATATTTAGCCCAGGTCCTTCTCATTCACAGTAGCAGCGTCTTCTTGATCATGCTCTACATTTATACTGAGTGTGTGCACTTTCCTTCTACCACTTCCTCAACCACCTCATTCCACTTTTTTTACCACTAGGAGATTGAAAAAAAAATATTTCCTAACATCAATATGACTCATTTTTAATTTCTTATCCTGCACTTACGTTGAGAAAGGAGTAAGAATTATCACCAAGGAATCTACATTACAAGCTGAATTTTTTTCCATGGTAATGGCACTTAAGGTTTAAATTTATAACAATATAATGAATAAATGCACTTGACTCGCCTGACGAACAACTGACTCTGGAGAAGAAAAGTATATTAAATAAATAAAGTGATATTTATGTACAATTATCATGGATTTCATCACACATAATAAAACTGATAAATTAGCTAAATTAATTTTGGAGTGTCTGTGTCAACCTTATCTGTACGTTATGTCACTTCAGGGGGTCATCACCCCAGCGGCACTGTCCCAGATTAAATCTGGCCTGATCGACTAGGTTGTTGGTGCTGGCAGCACGCAGTCTAATGTATGAACCACAGTCTGGCTGATCTCTTGTAGACAGCCAGAAGTTTGTTGGTAATTCCTCCTTATGTACGGAGAAAGGGCGATGAAAAGTCGAGAACCTCTGACATTTATTGAGTTATCTCAGTGTGTTCGTTGTGCCGCTGCTTTTTATTGGAGGAGCTTTACACCGTCTGCCAAGTCTCTTGCTTTCATACGAAGTGATTTCGGTGTGCAGGTTTGAGAACAAACACTCGAGGATTTTCCACATGTAAATTATGTTGAACCTTGAACTTTGCGTTCCAGAGAGAACAGTTCAGGGGGTTTCTGAGGTTTCCAGTAAAGATGCTTTACTGAATTTCTACGAGCAGTTTAAGTTCTCTGCAAAGTTTTCTAATTGTGCAATCTTTCCTGCCTTGAAGGTAACGCTAGTATACAGCAGCATTACAGCTATCCAGCCTATCACTTTCCTTGACGTACAGATAGCAACATTTTTGTTATCTTTCATTGTGAGATCGTCGTTGCCACCTCGCACCTGGAACGGTCGCTCTGTTGAAACATATGAGATTGTCTTGCGGTCCGTTTTAGTCTTTATTTCCTCCATTCTTCTATAGTGGAGCAACTGAAATTTGTCTTAATTGAACATCATGCTGTTACCTGAGGCCCACTGGAAGACTTCATTTATATCTGCTTAATTAAAGATTCACTATCTTGGACGAACGTCACTCTCACAGAAATTCTGGGGTCATCAACAAAGGATGTTACGGTGCTATGAATTATATCTTTCTCATAGTGAAAATCTCTGTTTCTTGAGGAACAGAGCTTTTCACTATGCCAACCTTTGACTTCACTCTGTTTACTTTTACTCTCCGTGTTCAATTTCTTAAGCAGTTAAATACCCAACTGCCCACTTTTCAATTTATTAATTTTCACGCATTTTCTGTGCTATCACACGATGGTCGCACTTGTCGAAAACTTTAGCAAAATCAATGTACACACCTTTTGTATTTAGATTGTTTATCGGTGCATCTAAAACCGTATCGTAATGGTCTATCAATTGTGATAGGTAGAAACGCCCATGCTGCCCTGAATTGTGTAAATGTTGTGATTCCATGTGATTAGAAGCTTGGCTTCTTAGGACCTATCCAAAGATCCTGATCATGTGTGATGTTAGCACTTTATTGTCACCAATGTGAAGTGAGGCAATAACGGTGGTTTTAGTAACTGTGGAATAACACCCGTGTCTACACGCCTTCATAAAACACTAAAGGCCCGAGACAGTGGTGTTTTGGACCTGGGGTAGATTGCGTGGACATGGTATCAATGGCTTCGTCAAAACCAACAGATAAGAAGCTGCATTAGAAATTGTGGAGATTTCAACTGCGTTTTGAGTCTCAAGAAAAATTCACTTGGGTCGTGTATCTGCAAGTACTGACGAGACTTTCATTTAACACAGAGGTATATTGTAACTTCAGTATTTCACGCATTTTTTACTGTCATCATCGAATTTTCGCCCTGGATTTTGCATGCAAGAAAAAATATTGGGGATTTCTTTTAAATTGTTTTTATGGATCTTTGCTTCCTCTTTGACTCGTGGACTCGATGTAATGCAATCAGTTGGTCCTCGATGTTCTCCATATCCTTAACCAGTTTCCTTTCGGGCTCCGGAGAGTCTACTGTCTTTGAAAAAAAACTGTTATCAGTCAGCTTTGCGTGTAGAGGGAGCGCCTCTCTCTCTCAAGTCTACATATTCTCCTTTGACGGGTTTAATAAGTTTTCAAGACAGTGAATGCCCTTCAACAGCGGGTCCTTGAACTGCAGAGAAGTTGAATCCATTTTTTTACAAGTTCAATAACTATATCCTGATTTCCAATTGGACCTCCAAAAACTTCAAACATTAGAAATAATTTTAAGAGAGCAGTAAATAATGAATTTGAATGAGGTAGGAATACAGTTAGATGTCAAACAGAGTGACTGATGTAGCAGCCACTCTGAGGCTTACTTACAAGTACTTCTGGTCGAGTGCCTTACACACATGATGACCAAAATACATGTAAAGTATGTAGTCAGCCTTATAATCACTTGAACACTATATACTTGAGGAATACACAGACAGTATATAAACATATGTGGTATGTCAAGGTATCTTATTAATGAGAATAAGATACCAGATGTTTTAAGCAAATATTCTAAATTTGAAAGTAACAGATGAAATATAAACTGTAAGTGTAAACCTAGATTACTCCTGTTAACTTTTAAAGGCCACGTTCCTTAGTATAAAGCACACACACGTGTTCTTATACTGCGCTCCACTGGACGGGCATGGCTAGGGACCCCATGCGTCTCCGTTACTGAGAAATTGTTAAGTAAAAGGACACAAATGTAACTAATGTGGCATTTTATTGTGGCAACGTTTCGCTCTCCAGGAGCTTTTTCAAGCCGTTACAAGCAATACATGGACACAGAGGATATATATACTCTCAAAGTGAGGTGTAATACTACTGGTGCTAGAAGTAGTAGTGATATAAGTTGTAGTAGTAGTAGTAATACAATAAGGTAGAACAATCAACTTGCACATGAGTAAAAGATGATAAAAACAATTACTTGGGTAGTATTGAAACAGGTTAGACAAATATTTCTGTAGGAGGTTGGAAAAGAGAAGGCCTGTAGCAGTGTTCCACATCTGCGATGCTCTTGTGTAGTATTAGCAGGAGAGACTATGTGATGGTAGGGTTTACTGTTTTCAGGAGGATTCTTGCTAAGACTTCAGAGATGGTGAAGCTGCCTTTGTTTTGTTTAATTGTGTTAGAAACAGCGATAAGTGCTGATTCAAGGCACTTGCGTCTACGGAAATCAGTTTCTTTGATTACTAATCGGGCGTCTTTGAATTTCATGAGATGATTGGTGGAATTTCGGTGTTGTACGCAGGCGTTGTTCAGGTTATCGTTCCTACATGCATTAATGTGTTCATTGATGCGTGTTTCGAGGTTTCTTGCTGTTTCTCCTACATAAATCCTGTCGCAGCCTCCACAGGGTATAGTGTAAACCCCTGCGTTGACTGGTTCAAGGTGCTTGGATTTTGTCCTGGTTAGATCCTTTATAGAAGTACTGGAAGCGATGGCGACTCTGGTGTTAGAATTTAGCAAGTACTTAAGAAATGTTGGATGCAACCTGGCTGTTGGGAAGAATTATAACTTTGTTTGGAGTGGTGTTGAAGCGTGGAGAATTAATGATCTGAAGAGCTCTTCTCTTGCAATCTTTGATGAAAAAGTAAGGAAAATGTAAATCAGTGAAGGTTTGGTGAATGTATGTACATTCCTCGTCAAGAAACTCAGGACTACAAATTCGGTATTAAGCTCTTAGGAAGAATCCGATGATGATGCCTCTTTTGGTCTTAGTATCTTGACTGGAATAGAAGTGTGTGAGATCATTTTTATTTGTAGGTTTCCGGTAAACTTGAAATCTTAGGTTGTTATCTACTTTGTGGATATTGTCGGTAATTCTACCAATATTAATACATACTGAGAAATTACATAGCTATCCTGGTGTCTCACCACTTTATATGTGTAAAAAAAACTATTACCGCATTATACTTTTAATTTTTAAAGTGGTGGAGGGGTAAGCCAGTGGAAGGCCTCGGTCAGATGACCATAAGCTCCAGCTGTGGGTCATCATATGACTAAGATCCGCATCAGGAAACACTTATCCTGCTCCTGGCCAGTATTACCTAACCTGTATGTAAAATATATTAGCTTAGTACATAAAAAACCCGAGGGTTATTTGTGCATTGTTCCAGCCACGTAAGAGTACTAGGCATCATTTCAGAGGGTATTATCTGCCAGGATAGCAGAAAATGTCATTGTGTCCTAACTTGGTACACTTTATGTAATTTAAGAATGTTCATATGCATGGCTACTGTTTGAATCCATGTTAATTTACTTGTTCCGTGGATCTTGACTGTTTTCCACCCCTTATTACGTCAGTGATTTCACTGTTATAATCACAAACTTGTCTGCTATTTTTATGGAGTAAAGACCCTCCCTAGTAAATTTTATTACGAGTCCCTGTTGTTTTATTTAAAGAAAGTTAAAAAAAATGGTATTCCTAGATATGGGACGCACCAGTTCTAGGCAGGAGGAAAAGTGGGCAAGAGATAGGCAAGAAAAATGGGCAAGACAAGGGGACAAGAAATGGGCAAGAAAAAACTTGGACATGACAAGAGATGGAAGAAGAGGTAGGCAAAATAAGAGAGCAAAAAAAGAGGTAGGCCAGAGAAGAGGTGGGCAAGAGCAACTAAGCATGAGACAACATATACAGTTACACGACTGGCACTGTAACATATACCTGACACTACAACATATACCTGGCACTACAACATATACCTGACACTACAACATATACCTGACACTACAACATATACCTGGCACTACAACATATACCTGGCACTACAACATATACCTGACACTACAACATATACCTGACACTACAACATATACCTGGCACTACAACATATACCTGGCACTACAACATATACCTGACACTACAACATATACCTGACACTACAACATATACCTGACACTACAACATATACCTGACACTACAACATATACCTGACACTACAACATATACCTGGCACTACAACATATACCTGGCACTGCAACATATACCTGACACTACAACATATACCTGACACTACAACATATACCTGGCACTACAACATATACCTGGCACTACAACATATACCTGACACTACAACATATACCTGACACTACAACATATACCTGGCACTACAACATATACCTGGCACTACAACATATACCTGACACTACAACATATACATGACACTACAACATATACCTGGCACTACAACATATACCTGACACTACAACATATACCTGACACTACAACATATACCTGGCACTACAACATATACCTGACACTACAACATATACCTGGCACTACAACATATACCTGACACTACAACATATACCTGACACTACAACATATACCTGGCACTACAACAAATATACCTGACACTACAATATATACCTGACACTACAACATATACCTGGCACTACAACATATACCTGGCACAACATATACCTGACACTACAACATATACCTGACACTACAACATATACCTGGCACTACAACATATACCTGGCACTACAACATATACCTGACACTACAACATATACCTGACACTACAACATATACCTGGCACTACAACATATACCTGGCACAACATATACCTGACACTACAACATATACCTGACACTACAACATATACCTGACACTACAAATACCTGACACTACAACATATACCTGGCACTACAACATATACCTGGCACTACAACATATACCTGACACTACAACATATACCTGGAACTACAACATATACCTGACACTACAACATATACCTGACACTACAACATATACATGACACTACAACATATACCTGGCACTACAACATATACCTGACACTACAATATATACCTGACACTACAACATATACCTGGCACTACAACATATACCTGGCACAACATATACCTGACACTACAACATATACCTGACACTACAACATATACCTGGCACTACAACATATACCTGACACTACAACATATACCTGGCACAACATATACCTGACACTACAACATATACCTGGCACTACAACATATACCTGGCACTACAACATATACCTGGCACTACAACATATACCTGACACTACAACATATACCTGACACTACAACATATACCTGGCACTACAACATATACCTGGCACTACAACATATACCTGGCACTACAACATATACCTGGCACTACAACATATACCTGGCACTACAACATATACCTGACACTACAACATATACCTGGCACTACAACATATACTTGGCACTACAACATATACCTGACACTACAACATATACCTGGCACTACAACATATACTTGGCACTACAACATATACCTGACACAGGCAACATAGTGAGCATCATAACAGTTACAATATGTTGCTGGTGCTGGAAAACTGCTGTTAAAATTGTGTGCACCTGGGTGGTAGGTGGCGCAAGCTGACCTGGGCTAGCGAAGCTACCGGTGGCGCAAAGTGACCTGGGTGGTAGGTGGCAAGCTGACCTGGTGGTAGGTGGCCAAGCTGACCTGGTGGTAGTTGGCAAGCTGACCTGTGGTAGGTGGCTGCAAGCTGACCTGGGTGGTAGGTGGCGCAAGCTGACCTGGTGGAGGTGGCGCAATTGTTGGTGCAGCGACCTGGGTGGTAGGTGGCGCAAGGTCACCTGGGTGGTAGGTGGCGCAAGCTGACCTGGGTGGTAGGTGGCGCAAGCTGACCTGGGTGGTAGGTGGCGCAAGCTGACCTGGGTGGTAGGTGGCGCAAGGTCACCTGGGTGGTAGGTGGCGCAAGGTCACCTGGGTGGTAGGTGGCGCAAGCTGACCTGGGTGGTAGGTGGCGCAAGCTGACCTGGGTGGTAGGTGGCGCAAGTACCTGGGTGGTAGGTGGCGCAAGCGTCACCTGGGTAGGAGGGGAGAGGACTGGGTGGAAGGTAGGGAGGACATGGGAAGGGGGAAGAGAAAGGGTGGAAATATGTTAGGCGCAATTTAGCAAGACGCGAGGATGAGACGAAATGTGAAGCAAGATGGTAGTGACTTGTGCAGGCAATGTTGACACCAGTTAAAAGGGTGGTGCGAGGCCACGGTGGGGAGGCAGCAGTGGAGACCAGGTGGAAGGGGGAAGGCCACGTGGAGACAGGTGGGGAAGGCCACTGGGTGGGGAGATGCACGGTGGGGAGACCAAGGTGAGGAGATCAAGTGGGGAGACAGTGGGGGAGACCACGTGGAGACCACGTGGGAGAGCCACGGTGGGGAGAGCAGGTGGGGAGCCACGAGTGGGAGGCCACGGTGGGTAGACCACGGTGGGGAGGCCACGGTGGGGAGACCACGGTGGGAGGCCACGGTGGGGAGGCCACGGTGGGAGGCCACGGTGGGGAGGCCACGGTGGGGAGACCACGGTGGGGAGGCCACGGTGGGGAGACCACGGTGGGGAGGCCACGGTGGGGAGGCCACGGTGGGGAGACCACGGTGGGGAGGCCACGGTGGGGAGGCCACGGTGGGGAGGCCACGGTGGGGGAGGGACCACGGTGGGGAGGCCACGGTGGGGAGGCCACGGTGGGGAGCCACGGTGGGGAGGCCACGGTGGGGAGGCCACGGTGGGGAGACCACGGTGGGGAGCCACGGTGGGGAGACCACGGTGGGGAGACCACGGTGGGAGGCCACGGTGGGGAGACCACGGTGGGGAGGCCACGGTGGGGAGACCACGGTGGGGAGACCACGGTGGGGAGGCCACGGTGGGGAGACCACGGTGGGGAGGCCACGGTGGGGAGACCACGGTGGGGAGGCCACGGTGGGGAGGCCACAGTGGGGAGACCACGGTGGGGAGGCCACGGTGGGGAGGCCACGGTGGGAGACCACGGTGGGGAGGCCACGTGGGGAGACCACGGTGGGGAGACCACGGTGGGAGACCACGGTGGGGAGACCACGGTGGGGAGACCACGGTGGGGAGACCACGGTGGGAGACCACGGTGGGGAGACCACGGTGGGGAGGCCACGGTGGGGAGACCACGGTGGGGAGGCCACGGTGGGGAGACCACGGTGGGGAGACCACGGTGGGGAGGCCACGGTGGGAGACCACGGTGGGGAGGCCACGGTGGGGAGACCACGGTGGGGAGGCCACGGTGGGGAGGCCACGGTGGGGAGACCACGGTGGGGAGGCCACGGTGGGAGACCACGGTGGGGAGACCACGGTGGGGAGACCACGGTGGGGAGACCACGGTGGGAGACCACGGTGGGGAGGCCACGGTGGGGAGACCACGGTGGGGAGGCCACGGTGGGAGACCACGGTGGGAGGCCACGGTGGGGAGGCCACGGTGGGAGGCCACGGTGGGGAGGCCACGGTGGGGAGGCCACGGTGGGGAGACCACGGTGGGGAGGCCACGGTGGGGAGGCCACGGTGGGGAGACCACGGTGGGGAGGCCACGGTGGGGAGACCACGGTGGGGAGGCCACGGTGGGGAGGCCACGGTGGGGAGACCACGGTGGGGAGGCCACGGTGGGGAGGCCACGGTGGGGAGGCCACGGTGGGGAGGCCACGGTGGGGAGGCCACGGTGGGGAGAAAAGAGTGTGAGGCCGCCATGGTGTGACAACACACTGGTGTACAAGATATATAACACAATAACAGAGACATAAACCTTAATATTGAGTTGCAGTGATGGCTAGAGTAAGACAGGGCCACAACACTGCCACTAGGCACACAACTACTACTAACAATAAGGTTCTAGGATTCCTTTACTACTACTGCTGTAAGGATAACTGTGTCAATCATCAGACTTTTATACGCATACAGAAGCCATGTGTTATAATGTCAGTACAATGGTACTACTGGAGTGGGTGCAAGAAACATGTAAAGGACATGGTATTAACCATGATGGAAGATGCTAGGTTCAAAGAGCACAACAGTGTTATCATTCAGGAAACATAACTCATGGTTCGCCACTTCATTACCAAGGAAACTGCCACAACATATACATTTGTCAAACATGATTTATTATGCAAATTGTTCATTACAATTTGTGGGACAAAATAAAGCATAACAAATATAGAGATTAACACATACGTTGCTTCACACTGAGGCTCTTATACCCTACTGAAAGATGTTTACAAACCATTGTTTACTTAATTACATGGTATAAAACACAAGTCACATGTAAAATAACATTACGATGAACCTAACTCTGGTGAAGCAGAAGAACTTTAAACATTGAAACACTGATGACTTCTAAAGTGATGCAACAATTAAAGTCTTCAGCTTTCTTATTCACACTCTAATCAATTGTTAACTTCACCTTCCTATAGTTATGCATCTTCACTATCTCGTATTTCACGTTAAAATATTGTAAATGTATCTTAACAATCAACCAAGACTTTTCTGTACTGTAAATCACTCATCATGAAACAAAAAATAATCACAAAAAGATGGTAAAATTTCAATCTCAATTTTTTTTTTTTTGTGTGTGTGTGTGTACTCACCTATTTGTACTCACCTATTTGTGGTTGCAGGGGTCGAGTCATAGCTCCTGGCCCCGCTGATTGCTACTAGGTCCTCTCTCTCCCTGCTCCATGAGCTTTATCAAACCTAGTCTTAAAACTATGTATGGTTCCTGCCTCTACTACGTCGCTCTCTAGGCTATTCCACTTCCTGACAACTCTATGACTGAACAAATACTTCCTAACATCCCTTTGACTCATAGGAGTCTTCAACTTCCAATTGTGACCCCTTGTTTCTGTGTCCCCTCTCTGGAACATCTTGTCTCTGTCCACCTTATCTATTCCTCGCAGTATTTTATATGTCGTTATCATGTCTCCCCTAACCCTCCTGTCCTCTAGTGTCGTCAGGCCGATTTCCCTTAACCTTTCTTCGTAGGACAATCCCCTTAGCTCTGGGACTAGTTTTGTTGCAAACCTCTGCACTTTCTCTAATTTCTTGACGTGCTTGACCAGGTGTGGGTTCCAAACTGGTGCTGCATACTCCAGTATGGGCCTGACGTATATGGTGTACAGAGTCTTGAATGATTCCTTAGTGAGGTATTGGAACGCTATTCTTAGGTTTGCCAGCCGCCCGTATGCTGCTGAAGTTATCTGATTGATGTGTGCCTCAGGAGATGTGCTCGATATTATACTCACCCCAAGATCTTTTTCCTTGAGTGAGGGTTGCAGTCTTTGGCCACCTAGACTATACTCTGTCTGCGGTCTTCTTTGCCCTTCCTTGATCTTCATGACTTTACATTTGGCAGGGTTAAATTCTAGGAGCCAGTTACTGGACCAGGCTTGTAACCTGTCCAGGTCTCTTTGTAGTCCTGCCTGATCCTCGACTGATTTAATTCTTCTCATTAACTTCACATCATCTGAAAACAGGGACACTTCTGAGTCTATCCCTTCTGTTATGTCATTCACATATATCAAAAACAGTACAGGTCCTAGGACTGACCCTTGTGGAACCCCACTCGTCACAGGTGCCCACTCTGACACCTCGTCACGTACCATGACTCGTTGTTGCCTCCCTGTCAGATATTCTCTGATCCATTGCAGTGCCTTTCCAGTTACGTGTGCCTGATCCTCTAGCTTTTGCATTAACCTCTTGTGAGGAACTGTGTCGAACGCCTTCTTGCAGTCCAAGAAAATGCAGTCTATCCACCCCTCTCTCTCGTGTCTTACTTCTGTTACCTTGTCATAAAACTCCAGTAGGTTTGTGACACAGGATTTTCCTTCCCTGAAACCGTGCTGGTTGTCGTTTATAAGCTTGTGTCTTTCTAGGTGCTCCACCACTCTCCTTCTGATGATCTTCTCCATGACTTTGCATACTATACACGTCAGTGACACTGGTCTATAGTTTAATGCCTCGTGTCTGTCTCCTGTGTGTGTGTGTGTGTGTGTGTGTGTGTGTGTGTGTGTGTGTGTGTGTGTGTGTGAAATATAGTATAAAATCTGAAGAAAATAAACCCCAAGATATCGTAGTTTAAAGAACATTACTTTAAAACACTGCTACTCAACACTGCAATATTTCTCTATACTAAACACCCCACATAGCACTGAGGATAATACTCAAGATAATACTCAGTGAAAGCATCTATTGAAACACACTCAGGAACGACACCAATCCTCACAAGAGTGCAAGTGACATCTTAGGAACGACACCAATCCTCACAAGAGTGCAAGTGACATCTCAGGAACGACACCAATCCTCACAAGAGTGCAAGTGACATCTTAGGAACGACACCAATCCTCACAAGAGTGCAAGTGACATCTTAGGAACGACACCAATCCTCACAAGAGTGCAAGTGACATCTTAGGAACGACACCAATCCCTCCAAGAGTGCGGGTGACATCTTAGGAACGACACCAATCCTCACAAGAGAGCGGATGACATCTTAAGAACGACACCAATCCTCACAAGAGTGCAAATGACATCTTAGGAACGACACCAATCCTCACAAGAGTGCAAATGACATCTTAGGAACGACACCAATCCTCACAAGAGTGCAAATGACATCTTAGGAACGACACCAATCCTCACAAGAGTGCAAGTGACATCTTAGGAACGACACCAATCCTCACAAGAGTGCAAGTGACATCTTAGGAACGACACCAATCCTCACAAGAGTGCAAGTGACATCTTAGGAACGACACCAATCCTCACAAGAGTGCGGGTGACATCTTAGGAACGACACCAATCCTCACAAGAGTGCGGGTGACATCTTAAGAACGACACCAATCCCTTCACAAGTGCGGGTGACACTGGAATAACTTACGCCTAAAAAACATTATAGCGACTGTTACTTCCAAATCCGCACTGTAACAACCTCTTTACGAGAGCAGAAAACTGGGTAAACTCTGCAGAATTACCCCTATGAAAAGCAGACCTACAATAAGTATACTGAAAGATAAACCCAATAAGCGTTAAGGCACAACAGCTTCTGAAAATAGACCTTTCAAATATGAGGGAATTCCAGAGAAAGTACTGAGAGGAGCAGGGAAGAGAGCTATGAGAGGAGCAGGGAAGAGAGCTGTGAGAGGAGCAGGGAAGAGAGCTGTGAGAGGAGCAGGGAAGAGAGTTGTGAGAGGAGCAGGGAAGAGAGCTGTGAGAGGAGCAGGGAAGAGAGCTGTGAGAGGAGCAGGGAAGAGAGCTCTGAGAGGAGCAGGGAAGAGAGCTCTGAGAGGAGCAGGGAAGAGAGCTCTGAGAGGAGCAGGGAAGAGAGCTCTGAGAGGAGCAGGGAAGAGAGCTCTGAGAGGAGCAGGGAAGAGAGCTGTGAGAGGAGCAGGGAAGAAAGCTGTGAGAGGAACAGGGAAGAGAGCTGTGAGAGGAGCAGGGAAGAGAGCTGTGAGAGGAACAGGGAAGAGAGCTCTGAGAGGAGCAGGGAAGAGAGCTCTGAGATGAACAGGGAAGAGAGCTCTGGGAGGACCGAGAGCTCTAGAGGGCAGCAAGGGAAGGCTTAAGGAGCAGGAGGAGCCAGGAGAGGAGCAGGGAAGCAGAGCTGCTAGAGAGGACAGGGAAGAGAGCACGAAAGGACAGGGACAGAGGCCAGAGGAGAGGCAAGAGAGCTATGCAGAGGACAGGGAAGAGACGAGGCAGAGGGCAGGGCAAGGCAAGAAGCAAGGCTATGCAGGCAGAGGCAGAGGCTATGCAAAGACAGGACAGAGCAGCAGGGCAGAGCAGGCAGGCAAGGCTATGCAAGGCAGGCAAGGCTAGAAGACAGGCTAGGCAAGGCTATGCAAGGCAGGCAAAGGCTTGCAAGGCAAGGCTATGCAAGGCAGAGAGCAGGCTATGCAAGGAGCAGGCAAGGCTATGCAGAGCAAGGCTAGGCAAGGCTATGCAAGGCAGGCAGGCAAGAGCAAGGAAGGCAGCAAGGCAAGGCTATGCAAGAAGGCAAGGCAAGGCTATGCAAGGCAAGGCTAGCAAGGGCTATGCAAGGAGCAGGCAAGGCAGGCAGCAAGGGCAGGAGCAGAAGGCAGAGAGGCTATGCAGAGGCCAGAGGCTATGACAAGGCAGAGGCATAAGGCAAGAGCAAGGCAAGAAGGCTAATGCAAGGCTATGCAAGGCATAGGCAAGCTATGCAAGAGAGGCAAGGCAAGGCAAGCAGAAGGCAAGGCAAGGCTATGCAAGGCAAGCATGCAGAGGCAAGGCAGAGGCAAGGCAGGCAAGGCAAGAGCTAGGCAAGGCTATGCAAGGCAGAGCAAAGGCAGAGGCTATGCAAGGCAAGGCAGAAGCAAGGCTATGCAAGAAGCAGCAGGCAAGGCAGAGGCTATGCAAGGGCAGAGGCAAGGCAAGGGCTATGCAGAGGCTATGCAAGGCAAGGCAAGGCAAGGCAAGGCAAGGCTATGGAAGGCAAGGCAAGGCAAGGCAAGGCTATGCAAGGCAAGGCAAGGCAAGGCAAGGCAAGGCAAGGCTATGCAAGGCAAGGCAGGCAAGGCAAGGCAAGGCAAGGCAAGGCAAGGCAAGGCAAGGCTATGCAAGGCAAGGCAAGGCAAGGCAAGGCAAGGCTAGGCAAGGCAAGGCAAGGCAAGGCAAGGCAAGGCTATGCAAGGCAAGGCAATGCAAGGCAAGGCAAGGCAAGGCAAGGCAAGGATAGGCAAGGCAAGGATAGTCAAGACAAAGCAAGACAAGACAAAGCAAGGTACAGTAAGGCAAGATAAGACTTATAAAGTAAGAGTCTTTTATGTTTAGTTTTAAACTTCCTTCCTTCACACATCCAAACTCTCCTCAAAACTTGTGCAGTTTTTCTAAAACTAGACAAACCTTCAACATCAATGATCAACTGTAACAACCATAACTTTATATCAGCATTCATTGTAGTTTCAGAGGCACATAAGTTCCCCCATCTTCTAATAACATGTTTATTTTCCACTATAATCTACCTTGTCCATAATTACTATCGCATTTGTTTTGTCTGTTTCGTAAGGTGAAGTCCAGGATCTTTCCTTAATTCATGGTATAACTTAACAAATCTTTGAGGACAATTGTTGTTGTAGAGGTCTGAGCACAATTGTCATCAAAGATATGTTAAGTTATACCATGAATTAAGGAAAGATCCTGGACTTCACCTTACGAAACAGACAAAGCAAATGTGATAGTAATTATGGACAAGGTAGATTATAGTGGAAAAATAAACATGTTATTATAAGACTTACGTGCCTCTTAAGTCTGCAATTTTCCCTATCACTCTAGCATTCACATGAAACAAAAAGCACAATACCCTGACTATAACAATACACAAATAACCAATTACTAACCATTACTACTACTATTGTTACTACCATTACTATTGCTACTACCACTACTATTGCAACTACCACTACTATTGCTACTACCACTACTATTGCTACTACCACTACTATTGCTACTACCACTAATATTGCTACTACCGCTACTATTGCTACTACCACTACTATTGTTACTACCGCTACTATTGTTACTACCACTACTATTGCTACCACTACTATTGCTACTACCACTACTATTGCTACTACCGCTACTATTGTTACTATCACTACTATTGCTACCACTACTATTGCTACTACCACTACTATTGCTACTACCACTACTATTGCTACTACCACTACTATTGCTACTACCACTACTATTGCTACTACCGCTACTATTGTTACTATCACTACTATTGCTACCACTACTATTGCTACTACCACTACTATTGCTACTACCACTACTATTGCTACTACCACTACTATTGCTACTACCACTACTATTGCAACTACCACTACTATTGCTTCTACCACTACTATTGTTACTACCGCTACTATTGTTACTATCACTACTATTGCTACCACTACTATTGCTACTACCACTACTGTTGCTACTACCACTACTATTGCTACTACCACTACTATTGCTACTACCACTACTATTGCTACCACCGCTACTATTGTTACTATCACTACTATTGCTACCACTACTATTGCTACTACCGCTACTATTGCTACTACCACTACTACTGCTACCACTACTATTGCTACTACCGCTACTACTGCTACTACCACTACTACTGCAACTACCACTACTATTGCTACTACCACTACTATTGTTACTATCACTACTATTGCTACCACTACTATTGCTACTACCGCTACTATTGCTACTACCGCTACTATTGCTACTACCACTACTATTGTTACTACCACTACTATTGCTACCACTACTATTGCTACTACCACTACTATCGTTACTACCACTAATATTTCTACCACTACTATTGCTACTACCGCTACTATTGCTACTACCACTACTACTGCTACCACTACTATTACTATTACCGCTACTACCCTACTACCACTACTACTGCTACAACTACTATTGTTACTACCGCTACTACCACTACTACTGCTACCACTACTATTGCTACTACCGCTACTACTGCTACTACCACTACTATTGCTACTACCACTACTAATGCTACTACCACTACTAGTGCTACTACCGCTACTACTGCTACTACCACTACTATTGCTACTACCACTACTAATGCTACTACCACTACTATTGCAACTACCACTACTATTGCTACTACCACTACTACTGCTACTACCACTACTATTGCTACTACCACTACTAATGCTACTACCACTACTAGTGCTACTACCGCTACTACTGCTACTACCACTACTATTGCACTATCACTACTATTGCTACTACCACTACTATTGTCTCCATTCACCTTTCACTCCCGGCTCTTGTGCCACTAAAACTCTCTCTACTTACTATTTCTCTATGTACGGGTTATTTGTGTACCATTCAGGTTTATTACAACACCATCAATCAACACGTGAAAATAAGCATGGCGACATTAGACATCACCTTCTCAGGATCATATTAATTGAAAAAACACCCACTTTTCTCTTTTATACGCTGAAGCTTACTCAGGGTATGCATGAAAGCTTATTTTGAGCGTCAATGAGCTCACCTCCCCACAAAATGATGTAAATCCAGGGTGGTCATATCATCCTTCCAGCATATTACATTATGGTTACGATTCATTTGTTGAAATTGAATTCGTCCTCATGACTGAGCGTGTTTCTCTGACCCAGGCCAGTGTGCGCACAGGTCTGAACCTCGACTATGTTGTGCTCTGAGACACCATTACATCCAGGACAAGTATTGTTCGTGGATATAAGATCTAGGCCATTTCCCAGGCTGGTCGGTTCTGCAATCTGCTGGCTTAAGATGAATTTATTGCAGAGGATTAATAATTCTGATGTGTGTGACCATTCCTGCAAACTAGCTGCAGGGACTCTCTGCAATTACATTTCTTACTGCATTCTTCCATAGATGTCTTAAAGTCACTAGGCAACAAGATATGTAGGCCTAGCTTTGACATGTTTTCAAGACAATGCTCAATGTCCAGTAGATAATGACTTAGTAGCATACAAGCCACATTTCCCCTGACATTGTCGAGTTGGTGAAACAAGCAAGGCTGACACCGTAAAGTGAAACAAGGCTGACACCGTAAAGTGAAACAAGCAAGGCTGACACCGTAAAGTGAAACAAGCAAGGCTGACACCGTAAAGTGAAACAAGGCTGACACCGTAAAGTGAAACAAGGCTGACACCGTAAAGTGAAACAAGCAAGGCTGACACCGTAAAGTGAAACAAGCAAGGCTGACACCGTAAAGGGAAACAAGCAAGGCTGACACCGTAAAGTGAAACAAGGCTGACACCGTAAAGTGAAACAAGCAAGGCTGACACCGTAAAGTGAAACAAGCAAGGCTGACACCGTAAAGTGAAACAAGCAAGGCTGACACCGTAAAGTGAAACAAGCAAGGCTGACACCGTAAAGTGAAACAAGCAAGGCTGACACCGTAAAGTGAAACAAGCAAGGCTGACACTGTAAAGTGAAACAAGGCTGACACTGTAGAGTAAGTGAAACAAGCAAGGCTGACACCGTAAAGTGAAACAAGGCTGACACCGTAAAGTGCAACAAGGCTGACACCGTAAAGTGAAACAAGCAAGGCTGACACCGTAAAGTGAAACAAGCAAGGCTGACACCGTAAAGGAAACAAGCAAGGCTGACACCGTAAAGTGAAACAAGCAAGGCTGACACCGTAAAGTGAAACAAGCAAGGCTGACACCGTAAAGTGAAATAAATAAGACTGACACCGTAGAGTAATTGAAATAAACAAGACTGACACCGTAGAGTAATTGAAACAAACAAGGCTGACACCGTAGAGTAATTGAAACAAACAAGACTGACACCGTAGAGTAATTGAAACAAACAAGGCTGACACAGTAGAGTAATTGAAACAAACAAGACTGACACCGTAGAGTAATTGAAACAAACAAGGCTGACACCGTAGAGTAATTGAAACAAACAAGACTGACACCGTAAAGTGAAACAAACTAGGCTGACACTGTAGAGTGAAACAAACAAGGCTGACACCGTAGTAATTGAAACAAACAAGCTGACACGTAGGTTTGAAACAACAAGGCTGACACCGTAAGAATTGAAACAACAATGACACCGTAGGAAAATTGAAACAAACAAGAGCTGACACCGTAAGAGTGAAACAACAAGACTGACACGGTAATGACAAACAAGGCTGACACGTGATAATTGAAACAACAAGGCTGACACCGTAAATGAAACAACAAGGCTGACACGTATAAGTGAAACAAGCAAGCTGACACAGTAGAGAATTGAAACAAACAAGGACTGACACCGTAAGAGTAATTGAAACAAACAAGCTGACACCGTAAAGTAAGTGTGAACAATAACAAAAGAGCTGACACCGTAAGTAAGAACTAAACAAGCCCCTAAGAAGCAGAGCTACACCGTAAGTGAAACAACAAGGCTGACACAGTAAGATTGAACAACAAGCTGACACGTAAGAATAAACAACAAGGCTGACACCGTAAGTAAACAAAGCTGACACCGTAAGTAAACAAAAGGCTGACACTGGAAAATAGTGGAAGTAGCAAAAAAGCTGACACCGTAAAGTAATTGAAGCAATACACTAAGTGACACAGTAGAAGCAATGTAAAAAAAAGACTGACACCGTAGAATGAAACAAAGCAAGCTGACACCGTAGAAGCTAATGAAAAAACAAGCTGACACAGTAAGTAAGACAAGCAAGCTGACACCGTAAGAAGTTGAAACAAACAAGGCTGACACGTAAGAATGAAACAAACAAGGCTGACACCGTAGAGTAATTGAAACAAACAAGACTGACACAGTAGAGTAATTGAAACAAACAAGACTGACACAGTAGAGTAATTGAAACAAACAAGACTGACACCGTAGAGTAATTGAAACAAACAAGGCTGACACAGTAGAGTAATTGAAACAAACAAGACTGACACCGTAGAGTAATTGAAACAAACAAGGCTGACACAGTAGAGTAATTGAAACAAACAAGACTGACACAGTAGAGTAATTGAAACAAACAAGCTGACACCAGTAGAGTAATTGAACTACACTAAAAGACTGACACCGTAGAGTAATTGAAACAAACAAGACTGACACAGTAGAGTAATGAAACAACAAGACTGACACACGTAAGTAATGTAAACAAACAAGGCTGACACCGTAAGTAATTGAAACAAACAAGCTGACACGTAATAATTGAAACAAACAAGCTGACACAGGAGTAATTGAAACAAACAAGGCTGACACAGTAAGTAATTGAAACAACAAGTGACACGTGAGTTGCAACAAGCTGACACAGTAGAGTAATTGAAACAAACAAGCTGACACAGTGAGTAATTGAAACAACAAGCTGACACGTAGAATTGAAACAAACAAGCTGACACGTAGAGTGAAACAACACAAGACTGAACGTAGAGTCACATGAAACAAACAAGCTACACGTAGAGTAATGAAACAAACAAGACTACACTAAGTAATTGAACAACACTAACAGTAAGTAATTGAATGCAAACATAGACTGACACGAAGTAATTGAAACACAAGTGAACGTAGAGTAATAAACTAAAAAGCTAACTGTGAGTGCAATCTAAAAACAAGTGACACATAACTAAAAAAAAGCATGACACCAAGAGTAATTGAATCACATACACTAAGTAATTGAGCACAACACTAAGAAAGTAATTGAAGCATACACTAAGTAATTGAGCAAACACTAAAAAGTAATTGACACATACACTAAGAGTAATTGAAACAACTAAAGTAAGTAATTGAGCACAAACTAACTAGTAATTGAACAAACAAGAAGTATGACACATACAGAAGTAATTGAGTCAAACAAACTGAAAGTAAGTATTGAAACAAACAAGTGACACATAATAAGAAAGTAATTGTGAGTACATAACAAAGAACTGCAGAGGAATGAAACAAACAAAGAAGTGTGAGTGAAACAAAAAGTAATCTGAGTCAATAACTAAAAGTAAGTGAGTCAAACACTAAAGTAATTGTAGTCACATAATAAGAAAGCAATCAGAGTGCACTACACTAAAGTAATTGATCACATACACTAGAAGTAATTGAGAATACAAAAGTAATTGAGTCACATACACTAAGTAAAGTAATGGAGTGCACAACACTAAGTAATGTGAGTACAACACTAAGAAAGTAATGTGAGTGCACATACACTAAAAGTAATTGAGTGCACATACACTAAATAAGGTACACTAAGTATGAGTGCACATACACTAAGAAGTAATTGATGACATACACTAGAAAGTAATGTGTGCACAACACAGAAAGTAATGTGTGAGTGCACATACACTAAGTAATGAGTCATACACTAAAAAGATGTAGTGCACTACACTAAAAAGTAATGGAGTGCACATACACTAAGAAAGTAATCTGTGAGTGCACATACACTAAAGTAATGTGTGAGTGCACATACACTAAGAAAGTAATCTGTGAGTGCACATACACTAAGAAAGTAATGTGTGAGTGCACATACACTAAAGTAATGTGTGAGTGCACAAACACTAAGTAATGTGTGAGTGCACAAACACTAAGAAAGTAATGTGTGAGTGCACATACACTAAGAAAGTAATCTGTGAGTGCACATACACTAAGAAAGTAATGTGTGAGTGCACATACACAAAGAAAGTAATGTGTGAGTGCACAAACACTAAGAAAGTAATGTGTGAGTGCACATACACTAAGAAAGTAATGTGTGAGTGCACATACACTAAGAAAGTAATGTGTGAGTGCACATACACAAAGAAAGTAATGTGTGAGTGCACAAACACTAAGAAAGTAATGTGAGTGCACATACACTAAGAAAGTAATGTGTGAGTGCACATACACAAAGAAAGTAATGTGTGAGTGCACATACACTAAGAAAGTAATGTGTGAGTGCACATACACAAAGAAAGTAATGTGTGAGTGCACATACACTAAGAAAGTAATGTGTGAGTGCACATACACTAAGAAAGTAATGTGTGAGTGCACATACACAAAGAAAGTAATGTGTGAGTGCACATACACTAAGAAAGTAATGTGTGAGTGCACATACACTAAGAAAGTAATGTGTGAGTGCACATACACAAAGAAAGTAATGTGTGAGTGCACATACACAAAGAAAGTAATGTGTGAGTGCACAAACACTAAGTAATGTGTGAGTGCACATACACTAAAGTAATGTGTGAGTGCACAAACACTAAGTAATGTGTGAGTGCACAAACACTAAGTAATGTGTGAGTGCACATACACTAAGAAAGTAATGTGTGAGTGCACAAACACTAAGTAATGTGTGAGTGCACATACACTAAGAAAGTAATGTGTGAGTGCACAAACACTAAGTAATGTGTGAGTGCACATACACAAAGAAAGTAATGTGTGAGTGCACATACACTAAGAAAGTAATGTGTGAGTGCACATACACTAAGAAAGTAATGTGTGAGTGCACATACACAAAGAAAGTAATGTGTGAGTGCACATACACTAAGAAAGTAATGTGTGAGTGCACATACACAAAGAAAGTAATGTGTGAGTGCACATACACTAAGAAAGTAATGTGTGAGTGCACATACACTAAGAAAGTAATGTGTGAGTGCACATACACTAAGAAAGTAATGTGTGAGTGCACATACACTAAGAAAGTAATGTGTGAGTGCACATACACAAAGAAAGTAATGTGTGAGTGCACATACACTAAGAAAGTAATGTGTGAGTGCACATACACTAAGAAAGTAATGTGTGAGTGCACATACACTAAGAAAGTAATGTGTGAGTGCACATACACTAAAGTAATGTGTGAGTGCACATACACTAAGAAAGTAATGTGTGAGTGCACATACACTAAAGTAATGTGTGAGTGCACATACACTAAGAAAGTAATGTGTGAGTGCACATACACTAAGAAAGTAATGTGTGAGTGCACATACACTAAGAAAGTAATGTGTGAGTGCACATACACTAAGAAATACGCCACTCAGTGTACATGTGCTGGTAATCTACATAACGGAAACAACAGCACAGGTTACTACGTGAAAAGTCACAATACCGTGACTGGAACAACACACAACACATAGGCAAGAGGAACTTGCGACGACGTTTCGGTCCGACTTGGGCCATTTGCAAAGCCTGTGTGACTTTGTAAATGGTCTGAGTCGGACCGAAACGTCGTCGTAATTTTCCCCACTGTGTTCTTGTTTTTACCCTCACGGGCCGCCAGTGTCTTTGCAATGCTCCTTTCCTAGTTTATGACTGACTCCACTACCACTACCACTACTACCTCCATTACCCCTCCACCACTTTCTTGTGCCCTCCCCTGTCTGCCTGCCTATAAATACCCCTTCCACCTGTCCTTCGTGTTAGTGTGACTTTGTAAATGGTCCAAGTCGGACCGAAACGTCGTCGTATGCTCTTCTCCTTTTATATGTGCGGGTTGTGTGTGTATAAAACTAACAATGTGTTACAAAGTGAGTGAAGTGAAACTCGAGTCAAGAGAATGTACAACAAACGAAAACAAAAGAACAGACATCAGAGGGGTGATGCAAAAAGAAAAGAAAAAGAACAGAGATACAATTTGAAACAAAAACTATTAAAAGAGTCGAGAGAGGAACACTTTGATGAAGAGTGGAAGTTGAAGAGACGAGAATAACTGACAGTGGTACAACTGTGAGATACCTGATAGAGAGACAACTGTGAGATACCTGGCAGTGGGACAACTGTGAGATACCTGATAGAGAGACAACTGTGAGATACCTGGCAGTGGGACAACTGTGAGATACCTGATAGAGACAACTGTGAGATACCTGACAGTGGGACAACTGTGAGATACCTGATAGAGACAACTGGAGATACCTGACAGTGGGACAACTGTGAGATACCTGACAGGAGACAACTGTGAGATACCTGGCAGTGGGACAACTGTAGATACCTGAATGGGAAACTCTGAGATACCTGACAGTGGGACAACTGTGAGATACCTGACAGAGACAACTGGGAGATACCTGACAGTGGGACAACTGTGAGATACCTGACAGTGGGACAACTGTGAGATACCTGGCAGTGGGACAACTGTAAGATACCTGACAGTGGGAAAACTGTGAGATACCTGACAGTGGGACAACTGTGAGTTACCTGACAGTGGGACAACTGTGAGATACCTGACAGTGGGACAACTGTGAGATACCTGACAGTGGGACAACTGTGAGATACCTGACAGAGACAACTGGGAGATACCTGGCAGTGGGACAACTGTGAGATACCTGACAGTGGGACAACTGTGAGATACCTGACAGTGGGACAACTGTAAGATACCTGACAGTGGGACAACTGTGAGATACCTGACAGTGGACAACTGTGAGTTACCTGACAGTGGGACAACTGTGAGATACCTGACAGTGGGATAACTGTGAGATACCTGACAGTGGGACAACTGTGAGATACCTGATAGAGAGACAACTGTGAGATACCTGACAGTGGGACAACTGTGAGATACCTGACAGTGGGACAACTGTGAGATAACCGAGAGTTGTACAACTGTGAGACACCTGATAGAGAGACAACTGTGAGATACCTGACAGTGGGACAACTGTGAGATATCCGAGTGGGACAACTGTGAGATACCTGACAGAGAGACAACTGTGAGATACCTGACAGACAACTGTGAGATACCTGACAGTGGGACAACTGTGAGATACCTGACAGTGGGACAACTGTGAGATACCTAACAGTGGGACAACTGTGAGATACCTGACAGAGATAACTGTGAGATACCTGACAGTAGGACAACTGTGAGATACCTGAGAGTGGGACAACTGTGAGATACCTGAGAGTGGGACAACTGTGAGATACCTGAGAGTGGGACAACTGTGATACCTGAGTGGGACAACTGTGAGATACCTGAGAGTGGGGCAACTGTGAGATATCTGAGTGGGACAACTGTGAGATACCTGAGAGTGGGACAACTGTGAGATACCTGAGAGTGGGACAACTGTGAGATATCTGACAGTGGGACAACTGTGAGATATCTGACAGTGGGACAACTGTGAGATACCTGAGAGTGGGACAACTGTGAGATATCTGACAGTGGGACAACTGTGAGATACCTGAGAGTGGGACAACTGTGAAATATCTGACAGTGGGACAACTGTGAGATACCTGAGAGTGGGACAACTGTGAGATATCTGACAGTGGGACAACTGTGAGATACCTGAGAGTGGGACAACTGTGAGATATCTGACAGTGGGACAACTGTGAGATACCTGACAAACCAAGGAAGTAGATGAATAGTTCAGAGAACCGACAAGTTGTTAAATTAGACACATATGCAACACTTGGGTATCTTTATTGAGGAAAACGTTTCGCCACACAGTGGCTTCATCAGTCCAATACAAAGTAGAAGTTGTAAGGAGATTAGGAGTTTGAGGTAATCAGTCCCTCGGCCTGGAGTCGATGTGTTCAGTCCATCAATCTTGTAGCAAGTACAGCATAGGACAAATAGAAGTTGCTTATATACTGTAGACAGGTGAGACGAAGCAGGAGGAGGCGGGGTCATAGTGGTACCATCCACTAGTCGAAGTAGGTCTTTGTCCTAAGGTTGGACAAGTGTTGAAGAATCGGTTTGTATCAAGATCTCAAGATGTTGCTGTGTCAGACAGGATGTATTGGACTGATGAAGCCACTGTGTGGCGAAACGTTTCCTCAATAAAGATACCCAAGTGTTGCATATGTGTCTAATTTAACAACTTGTCGGTTCTTTGAACCATTCATCTACATCCTGTCTGACACAACAACATGTCTGATAGCTCTTGGTTTATTTTATTCCAATTCATTGTTGTTAAAATTAAACTTACTGAACATCCCGTCTCTAACATTAGTGCCGCAGTTCCCTAAACCTGAGTTAATACTCGTTTGTACTTCTATGATGTTGTGATCAGAGTATATTGTTTTTGTAATTGTTATGTCTCTGTTTATGTCTCCTCGTTGTTTGTGAATAACAAATCCAGGGTATTTTCATTTCTAGTGGGATCAATTATCTGTTGGTTCAATGAGTACTTTTCACAGAGCTTTATTAGTTCCCTGGTATGTGCCTGTTGAGCCAGGGTGCTTCCAGGAGATATTTCTGGTATAACACTGCGTTGCGCCATCTTCCATTTTACATGAGGGAAATTATAATTTCCGAGGAGTAAAATATTTGGTGTGTGATTTTCTAGCCTATCCAGTTGCTGATGGTGGTTTGTATACTAGGATAATTACCAAAATCCTATTTACAACTCTGATGCCCAGGATTTTTACTACATATATCATTCGTAGAGTTCAGCACTTCTGTGCAACAGAGAGTGTCTTTTACATAGAGTCCTACTCCTCCCTGTGACCTATTAATTCTATCACATCTATACATGTTATAGTTTTGTATCTTTATCTCTCCGTCCAAAACATCCCTTGTGTGTGTTTGTGTACATCCCCCAAACATGGCAGTCGCTTCTGATAGGAGTCCACTCACATAACTATGTCGTTTTTATTTGATTTCAGACCCTAAACATTTGTAAATATAAACCAGGAATTACCATTTGTGATGTTTTGTTGTGTGTTTGGTTATTACCACTGTTGATGTACTACCTGGTATAGCCTCTGGTGATTGGTGTACATACCCCTGGTTTCTCCAGTACAGTTGTTTACCTGAGTGACATACCCAGTGTCAGCCACCATCGTCGCCGCCATTGTTGTTGTTTACCACCAGCTGTATGGACGCTTTGCTTGTTTATTTTCCATGTTATGCCTTTAGTTCTTCTAAAAAAAAATTGGTCAAACACAACCACCGTTTTTATCTTTGTTTTATAATTAATGACAGAATTTTCGTAATAAATATGAGCAACAGTTAGGTATGTGAAAGGTTTCACCTACACAGTAGACTTCTTTAGTCGAATACATAGGAGGAAGCAGAAGGAGCAGAGATGTAACGACGATGTAATCAGTGCATCACCCTTGAAGACGTAGTTCTGCTCCAGTCCAGATTATGGAGCAGAACTGTTCTCCAGGCTGAGGGACTCACCACCTCAACACTACTTCTTCCAGGGTGATGGACTGATTACATCGTCTTTACGTCCCTACAGCTTCTGCTGCTTCCTCTGTATTCGACTGAAGAAGCCTACTGTGTAGGCGAAACCTTTCGGAATAAAGATGCCTAACTGTTGTACACGTCTTATATACTTGTCCATCTTGTATACCATTATTATTATATTCAAAATTTTTCCTTATATTTCCAAGGCAAAATTATCTTATTTTCCCTTATATTGTTTAGCTTTTATTACTAAAACATAATTAAGGGAGGCCTGTGATATACCTCGGGTATATAACCCGTGATATACCTTGGGTATATAACCCGTAATATACCTTGGGTATATAACCCGTGATGTACCTTGGGTATATAACCCGTGATATACCTTGGGTATATAACCCGTGATATACCTCGGGTATATAACCCCTGATATACCTCGGGTATATAACCCGTGATGTACCTTGGGTATATAACCCGTGATATACCTCGGGTATATAACCCGTGATATACCTCGGGTATATAACCCTGATATACCTCGGTATATAACCCGTGATATACCTTGGGTATATAACCGTGATGTACCTCGGTATATAACCCGTGATGTACCTCGGGTATATAACCCGTGATATACCTTGGGTATATAACCCGTGATATACCTCGGGTATATAACCCCTGATATACCTCGGGTATATAACCCGTGATATACCTTGGGTATATAACCCGTAATATACCTCGGGTATATAACCCGTGATATACCTCGGGTATATAACCCGTGATATACCTCGGGTATATAACCCGTGATATACCTTGGGTATATAACCGATATGACCTCGGGTATATAACCCGTGATGTACCTCGGTATATAACCCGTGATATACCTCGGGTATATAACCCGTGATATACCTCGGGTATATAACCCGTGATATACCTCGGGTATATAACCCGTGATGTACCTTGGGTATATAACCCGTGATATACCTTGGGTATATAACCCGTGATGTACCTTGGGTATATAACCCGTGATATACCTCGGGTATATAACCGTGATATACCTCGGGTATATAACCTGATATACCTGGTATATAACCGTATGTACCTTGGGTATATAACCCGTGATATACCTCGGGTATAAACCCTGATATACCTCGGTATATAACCGTGATATACCTCGGGTATATAACCCGTGATATACCTCGGTATATAACCCGTGATGTACCTTGGGTATATAACCCGTGATGTACCTTGGGTATATAACCCGTGATGTACCTTGGGTATATAACCCGTGATATACCTGGGTATATAACCCGTGATATACCTCGGGTATATAACCCGTGATATACCTCGGGTATATAACCCGTGATATACCTCGGGTATATAACCCGTGATATACCTCGGGTATATAACCCGTGATATACCTCAGGTATATAACCCGTGATATACCTCGGGTATATAACCCGTGATGTACCTTGGGTATATAACCCGTGATGTACCTTGGGTATATAACCCGTGATATACCTCGGGTATATAACCCGTGATATACCTCGGGTATATAACCCGTGATGTACCTTGGGTATATAACCCGTGATATACCTTGGGTATATAACCCGTGATGTACCTTGGGTATATAACCCGTGATGTACCTTGGGTATATAACCCGTGATATACCTCGGGTATATAACCCGTGATATACCTCGGGTATATAACCCGTGATATACCTCGGGTATATAACCCGTGATATACCTCGGGTATATAACCCGTGATATACCTCGGGTATATAACCCGTGATGTACCTTTGGTATATAACCCGTGATATACCTCGGGTATATAACCCGTGATATACGTCGGGTATATAACCCGTGATATACCTCGGGTATATAACCCGTGATATACCTCGGGTATATAACCCGTGATGTACCTTGGGTATATAACCCGTGATATACCTTGGGTATATAACCCGTGATATACCTCGGGTATATAACCCGTGATATACCTCGGGTATATAACCCGTGATATACCTTGGGTATATAACCCGTGATGTACCTTGGGTATATAACCCGTGATATACCTCGGGTATATAACCCGTGATATACCTCGGGTATATAACCCGTGATGTACCTTGGGTATATAACCCGTGATATACCTCGGGTATATAACCCGTGATATACCTCGGGTATATAACCCGTGATATACCTCGGGTATATAACCCGTGATATACCTTGGGTATATAACCCGTGATATACCTTGGGTATATAACCCGTGATATACCTCGGGTATATAACCCGTGATATACCTCGGGTATATAACCGGATATACCTGGGTATATAACCCGTGATATACCTCGGGTATATAACCCGTGATATACCTCGGGTATATAACCCGTGATATACCTCGGGTATATAACCCGTGATATACCTTGGGTATATAACCCGTGATATACCTCGGGTATATAACCCGTGATATACCTCGGGTATATAACCCGTGATATACCTCGGGTATATAACCCGTGATATACCTCGGTATATAACCCGTGATATGCCTCGGGTATATAACCCGATATACCTCGGGTATATAACCCGTGATATACCTCGGGTATATAACCCGTGATATACCTCGGGTATATAACCCTGATATACCTCGGTATATAACCGATGATATACCTTGGGTATATAACCCGTGATATACCTCGGGTATATAACCTGATATACCTCGGGTATATAACCCTGATATATCTGGGTATATAACCCGTGATATACCTCGGGTATATAACCCGTGATATACCTCGGGTATATAACCCCTGATATACCTCGGGTATATAACCCCTGATATACCTTGGGTATATAACCCGTGATATACCTCGGGTATATAACCCGTGATATACCTCGGGTATATAACCCCTGATATACCTCGGGTATATAACCCCTGATATACCTTGGTATATAACCCTGATATACCTCGGGTATATAACCCTGATATACCTCGGGTATATAACCCCTGATATACCTTGGGTATATAACCCCTGATATACCTCGGGTATATAACCCGTGATATACCTCGGGTATATAACCCCTGATATACCTCGGGTATATAACCCGATATACCTTGGGTATATAACCCGTGATATACCTCGGGTATAGAACCCCTGATATAACTCTGGTATATAACCCCTGATATAACTCGGGTATATAACCCGTGATATACCTCGGGTATATAACCCCTGATATACCTCGGGTATACAACCCCTGATATACCTTTGGTATATAACCCGTGATATACCTTGGGTATATAACCCGTGATATACCTCGGGTATATAACCCGTGATATAACTCGGGTATATAACCCGTGATATACCTCGGGTATATAACCCCTGATATACCTCGGGTATATAACCCCTGATATACCTTGGGTATATAACCCGTGATATACCTTGGGTATACAACCCCTGATATACCTTGGGTATATAACCCGTGATATACCTCGTGTATATAACCCGTGATATACCTTGGGTATATAACCCGTGATATACCTCGGGTATATAACCCGTGATATACCTCGAGAATATAACCCCTGATATACCTCGGGTATATAACCCGTGATATACCTCGGGTATATAACCCGTGATATACCTCGGGTATATAACCCGTGATATACCTCGGGTATATAACCCGTGATATACCTCGGGTATATAACCCGTGATATACCTCGGGTATATAACCCGTGATATACCTCGGGTATATAACCCCTGATATACCTCGGGTATATAACCCCTGATATACCTCGGGTATATAACCCGTGATATACCTGGGTATATAACCCGTGATATACCTTGGGTATATAACCCGTGATATACCTCGTGATATACCTTGAAGAGCTTTGAGGTATCTACCTCTGAGTGCCATGGGCCAGGCTCGTTCGTGCTTGCCTGGTCAACCAGGTTTCTGCTGGAGGCCCGCTGCCCACATATCCATCACAGCCTGGTTGATCTGGCACCTGGTAGAAGATATTTGTCCAGTTTCTCTTGAGCTTCTACACTGGTTCCAGCCGTGTTTCGGATATCTTCTGGTAAGATGTTGAATAGTCTGGGACCCCGGATATATAACCGGGTATATAACCCGTGATATACCTCGGGTATATAACCCCTGATATAACTCGGGTATATAACCCCTGATATACCTCGGGTATATAACCCCTGATATACCTCGGGTATATAACCCTGATATACCTTGGTATATAACCCGTGATATACCTCGGGTATATAACCCTGATATACCTGGGTATATAACCCGTGATATACCTCGGGTATATAACCCGTGATATACCTCGGGTATATAACCTTCCTGGATAATACCTCGGGTATATAACCCGTGATATACCTCGGGTATATAACCCGTGATATACCTCGGGTATATAACCCTGATATACCTCGGGATATAAACCCGATATACCTGGGTATATAACCCGTGATATACCTCGGGTATATAACCCGTGATATACCTCGGGTATATAACCCGTGATATACCTCGGGAATATAACCCGATATACCTTGGGTATATAACCCGTGATATACCTCGGGTATATAACCCGTGATATACCTCGGGTATATAACCCGTGATATACCTCGGGTATATAACCCGTGATATACCTCGGGTATATAACCCGTGATATACCTCGGGTATATAACCCGTGATATACCTCGGGTATATAACCCCTGATATACCTCGGGTATATAACCCGTGATATACCTCGGGTATATAACCCGTGATATACCTCGGGTATATAACCCGTGATATACCTCGGGTATATAACCCGTGATATACCTTGGGTATATAACCCGTGATATACCTCGGGTATATAACCCGTGATATACCTCGGGTATATAACCCGTGATATACCTCGGGTATATAACCCGTGATATACCTCGGGTATATAACCCGTGATATACCTCGGGCTTCTGAGATACCAGAGTCGCACACCATGGCTTCCTGAAGATGCTTTATCATTACTTATTAGTTTACCTTCTCAATTAATTATTCCATTTCTTGTAATTTAAGATAATTTGACTTAGCGTGAAGATTCTCGGCATCTGATCCATTTGTTGGTGAACCCTGATCAACCCCAACACCTTTGATATACCTTTGATGAGTTTCCAGTCTTACTACTCTCGGAGCCCTGCCATGGGCCAGGCTCGTCTGGTGATAGTCTGTTGCTGCTGGAGGCCCGCTGCCCTACACATCCATCACAGCCTGGTTGATCTGGCACATGGTGAAGATATTTATCCAGTTTCCTCTTGAAGACTTCTACACTTGTTCCAGCAGTGTTTCTGACATCTTCTGGTAAGATGCTGAATAGTTTGGGACCACGGATGTTGATACAGTGTTTCCTTATTGTGCCCACCGCACCCCTGCTTTTCACTGGGTTTATTTTGCACTTCCTCCCATATCTCTCCCCGTGTGATGGTGAACTTACAGGAGGGCGGACCCAAGGCTCTTTATGGCCCCTGATCAACCCTAACCCCTCCTGTGATGACCCCTGATCAACCCTAACCCTCCTGGATGACCCTGATGACCCTGAACCCCTCCTGTGATGACCCCTGATCAACCTAACCCTCCTGTGATGACCCTGATCAACCCTAACCCTCCTGTGATGACCTCTGATCAACCCTAACCCCTCGTGTAATGACCCCTGATCAACCTAACCCCTCCTGTGATGACCCCTGATCAACCCTAACCCCTCCTGTGATGACCTCTGATCAACCCTAACCCTCGTGAATGACCCCTGATCAACCCTAACCCCTCCTGTGATGACCCCTGATCAACCCTAACCCCTCCTGTGATGACCCCTGATCAACCCTAACCCCTCCTGTGATGACCCCTGATCAACCCTAACCCCTCGTGTAATGACCCCTGATCAATCCTAACCCCTAGTGTGATGACCCCTGATCAACCCTAACCCCTCCTGTGATGACCCCTGATCAACCCTAACCCCTCCTGTGATGACCCCTGATCAACCCTAACCCCTCCTGTGATGACCCCTGATCAACCCTAACCCCTCCTGTGATGACCCCTGATCAACCCTAACCCCTCCTGTGATGACCCCTGATCAACCCTAACCCCTCCTGTGATGACCCCTGATCAACTCTAACCCCTCCTGTGATGACCCCTGATCAACCCTAACCCCTCCTGTGATGAACCCTGATCAACCCTAACCCCTCCTGTGATGACCCTGATCAACTCTAACCCCTCCTGTGATGACACCTGATCAACCCTAACCCTCGTGTGATGACCCCTGATCAACCCTAACCCCTCGTGTAATGACCCCTGATCAATCCTAACCCCTAGTGTGATGACCCCTGATCAACCCTAACCCCTCTTGTGATGACCCCTGATCAACCCTAACCCCTCCTGTGATGACCCCTGATCAACCCTAACCCCTCCTGTGATGAACCCTGATCAACCCTAACCCCTCCTGTGATGACCCCTGATCAACTCTAACCCCTCCTGTGATGACCCCTGATCAACCCTAACCCCTCGTGTGATGACCTCTGATCAACCCTAACCCCTCGTGTAATGACCCCTGATCAATCCTAACCCCTCGTGTGATGACCCCTGATCAACCCTAACCCCTCGTGTGATGAACCCTGATCAACCCTAACCCCTCGTGTGATGACCCCTGATCAACCCTAACCCCTCGTGTGATGACCCCTGATCAACCCTAACCCCTCGTGTGATAATAAGATTCATATACTACAGATCTCCACAATAGGTTTTGCTTCCTACCACAATAAAATGAGTGCATGATTTTTTAATAACTAATGATTTGTTTGGCAACTCCGTGGCAGCAGTTTGAAAGATCTTTTGTATGGGAGTATTTTGTCCTGTTTTACACATAATATACTTACGTTCAGTGTAATTTAAAACTCTTGTGTTATACCTGATGCATTCACTAGCTTGTTTTCTACCACTGTAACACATCAATGTGTGCTGTATCATCTTCAATGTTTCCACAGATCAAGAATGACGAGAGGGTAGATATACACGGGAGAGAAGTTAGAGGGAAGGATACGAAGAAAAATGATCTTGATCGGGGATACACAGACTTAAAAGTGATAAATAGTGAGGTGTAAGTACAACTTCTCACCATCAGTGTAGCCATAAAGACTAACATTAATACATTTAATACCATTCATACTAATATTACTACCTCCACTGCCATTATATAAATTAGGTACCTACCATGAGCTTTATCGTATGTCTTCTTAAAGCTATGTATGGATCCTGCCTCCACTACATCACTCTCCAGATTGTTCCACTTCCTGACAACTCTATGACTGAAGAAATACTTCCTAACATCTATTTGACTCATCAGAATTTTCAACTTCCAGTTGTGACCCCTTGTTGCTGTGTCCCATCTCTAAAACCTTCTGTCCCTATCCACCTTATCAATTTATCTCAGTATTTTATATGTTGTGGACAAAAACTGTTAAGAGCAATATACAAGGATGAGTAACCTTATATTAGTACTCACCCACCCACCACAGCCTCAACACTCACTACTCACCTGTGAAAGAGAGACGAGTCAGTTGCATGTTGAATACATGAGTAAAACAGCAAAATCACAAATAAAGCATTAAAGCCATACCAAGTAACAAGAACAGAGCTCCATCACCGTAAAACTAAGTCTGTCACCAACAACAAAACTCCAATAAGTAAACCTGTAAAGGGAAACAATAAGAGGATCAATGTTGATTAATGTTGAATGTCATAAGACACATGAGAAGGTTAGCTATTTTTATTCCGAAACCTTTCGCCTACACAGTAGGCTTCTTCAGTAGATATATAAAGACGATGTAATCAGTCCATCGATCTTGAACATGTAGTTTTGAGGTGGTCAGTCCCTCAGCCTGGAGAAGAGTTTTGCTCCATAGTCTGGAACATGGTTCCATTGTCTGGAACATGGTCCATAATCTGGAACATGGTTCCATAGTCTGGAACATGGTTCCATAGTCTGGAACATGGTTCCATAGTCTGGAACATGGTTCCATAGTCTGGAACATGGTTCCATAGTCTGGAACATGGCTCCATAGTCTGGAACATGGTTCCATAGTCTGGAACATGGTTCCATAGTCTGGAACATGGTTCCATAGTCTGGAACATGGTTCCATAGTCTGGAACATGGTTCCATAGTCTGGAACATGGCTCCATAGTCTGGAATATGGTTCCATAGTTTGGACCATGGTTCCATAGTCTGGAACATGGTTCCATAGTCTGGAACATGGCTCCATAGTCTGGAACATGGTTCCATAGTTTGGACCATGGTTCCATAGTCTGGAACATGGTTCCATAGTCTGGAACATGGTTCCATAGTCTGGAACATGGCTCCATAGTCTGGAACATGGTTCCATAGTCTGGAACATGGTTCCATAGTCTGGAACATGGTTCCATAGTCTGGAACATGGTTCCATAGTCTGGAACATGGTTCCATAGTCTGGAACATGGTTCCATAGTCTGGAACATGGTTCCATAGTCTGGAACATGGCTCCATAGTCTGGAACATGGCTCCATAGTCTGGAACATGGTTCCATAGTTTGGACCATGGTTCCATAGTCTGGAACATGGTTCCATAGTTTGGACCATGGTTCCATAGTCTGGAACATGGTTCCATAGTCTGGAACATGGCTCCATAGTCTGGAACATGGCTCCATAGTCTGGAACATGGTTCCATAGTTTGGACCATGGTTCCATAGTCTGGAACATGGTTCCATAGTTTGGACCATGGTTCCATAGTCTGGAACATGGTTCCATAGTCTGGAACATGGCTCCATAGTCTGGAACATGGTTCCATAGTTTGGACCATGGTTCCATAGTCTGGAACATGGTTCCATAGTTTGGACCATGGTTCCATAGTCTGGAACATGGTTCCATAGTCTGGAACATGGCTCCATAGTCTGGAACATGGTTCCATAGTTTGGAACATGGTTCCATAGTCTGGAACAATAAAACTCTTCACTAGGCTGAGGGACTGACCACCTCACAACTACGTCTTTAATCTTCAATGGTGATGGACTGACTACATCATCTTTACATCTCTACTGTATCTGCTGCCTCCTCTGTACTCGACTGAAGAAGCCTACTGTATAGGAGAAAAGTTTCGGAACAAAGATACCTAAGTGTTGCACCTGTGTCTTACTTATTATAAACTGGTCGGTACTGTATACCATCATCATATTTACAATGTCGAATATAAGTGTTGCATCGCTTGTTGGATTTTCATTTGTTCTGGAAGCACCATAGTGAATGACATCTGTGGAAGTAATTCATCTCTTATTTTAGTAATTACCTGACATTTGCTTCCTCTGCTCTTTAGGTTTTGCTTTGAAATAAATAAGACACATGTGCACCACTTGGATATCTTTCTAGTAGAGACTGAAGACGCAGAGAGTTAGTTTGAGGTGGTCAATCTCTAAGCCCTGACAGGTGAAACATCGTTACAATAAAGTTGAACAAGTGTTACACAAGTGTCTTATTCATCTACGTGTTGCTTTTATATACCAGAAATATACAAATACTTGTCTAATATATCAGCATTTTGTAACCTTAGTGCTAACACTTCTACAACTCTACCTGGTATGATACACAAATTACCCGCACATACAAACTTATGGCGACGTTTCGGTCAGACTTGGACCATTAACTAGTCACACACTGACAAGGTAAGGGAACCAGTATATATACGAGGAGGGTAGGGTATGACCTTGGACTATCAGGCTCCGCCCACCTGTGACACCACCTCCAACTGCTTAACCCCACTACCAAATTGATATTTACCTTATACCTTTACCTCTGATGAGTTTCGAGAGTCTTACTACTCCTGGAGCCCGGCCATGGGCCAGACTCGTCTGGTGAATTTCTAATAACATAGGACGAAGGGCAAGAAAACACAGATTTAATTTCCTTTTTAATCTAATAGTTATAATCATAACCCTAATATGTAAAGGGATGGACGGGTAAGCCAGCGGAAGGCCTCGGTCAGATGACCAAAAGACTAAGACCTGTGTCAGGAAACACTGGTTCTGTTTCCTGGCGAATCTTACCTAACCTTTCTAATACTTGGTCATGTTTCAATGTGATTTGTTTAAAAATTTCAGTCATGGATTCACAAAGTTTATAAAGTCAAGTCTATTTCTTGAATCCAGATTAATTTCTCTTGGGTCAAGCGCAACACTTATTATGTGTTTTATGGAAAGAAGTTTTGCTTTCATTTCATTCCAACAGTTTTTGATGGGATTCAGATGAGAGGTGTTTCCTGGCCACTGGATAATACTGATTTTTATTAACACATCGGCCGATTCCCACCAAGGCAGGGTGGCCTGACAAAAAAAAAACTTTCATCATCATTCACTCCATCACTGTCTTGCCAGAGGGGTGCTTTACACTACAGTTATAAAACTGCAACATTAACACCTGATATTGTGATAAATGGTTTTGAAAACCTCCTCTCCTACCCCCTTCTCTGCTTTGTATTGGACTGAAGAAGCCACCGTGGGGCGAAACGTTTCCTTAATAAAGACTCCCATATGTTGCATAAGTGTCTCAATCTTCAGTACTGATATTGTTCTCTTGTAACCATTTCTTGACCTGTTTTGACATGTATGGTGCCATTAATCCTGCCAAGTGTGACAAAATGTTCTTTAACCACATCTACTCTATGTAGAAACCTTGTAAATAATATTGTGTAGCAAGTGATCCAAGTAATGTGTGTACTGTATATGCATTTTTTGGGCTTAGTTCTATTGTTCATTTAATATATGACAGTGTAAACATGTTATCAGGATTTAACATGCATTTGAAAGGATTTAATTTTTTTTTTTTTTACTAAGTTTCACTTTACAGCGGTTTTAGCCTCACAGTAGTCGCCCGGAATCGAACCTGCTGTATAAGCGGGGCCCGCCTGCATAAGGATTACTGTGATTTCTCTGTATAAGGATTGCTGTGATTTCTCTGAATAAGGATTACTGTGATTTCTCTGAATAAGGATTACTGTGATTTCTCTGAATAAGGATTACTGTGATTTCTCTGAATAAGGATTACTGTGATTTCTCTGTATAAGGATTACTCTGAATAAGGATTACTGTGACTTCTCTGTATAAGTATTACTGTGACTTCTCTGTATAAGGATTACTGTGACTTCTCTGTATAAGGATTACTGTGATTTCTCTGTATAAGGATTACTGTGATTTCTCTGTATAAGGATTACTGTGATTTCTCTGTATAAGGATTACTGTGATTTCTCTGTATAAGGATTACTGTGATTTCTCTGTATAAGGATTACTGTGATTTCTCTGAATAAGGATTACTGTGATTTCTCTGTATAAGGATTACTGTGATTTCTCTGTATAAGGATTACTGTGATTTCTCTGTATAAGGATTACTGTGATTTCTCTGTATAAGGATTACTGTGATTTCTCTGTATAAGGATTACTGTGATTTCTCTGTATAAGGATTACTGTGATTTCTCTGTATAAGGATTACTGTGATTTCTCTGTATAAGGATTACTGTGATTTCTCTGTATAAGGATTACTGTGATTTCTCTGTATAAGGATTACTGTGATTTCTCTGAATAAGGATTACTGTGATTTCTCTGAATAAGGATTACTGTGATTTCTCTGTATAAGGATTACTGTGATTTCTATGAATAAGGATTACTGTGATTTCTCTGTATAAGGATTACTGTGATTTCTATGAATAAGGATTACTGTGATTTCTCTGTATAAGGATTACTCTGAATAAGGATTACTGTGATTTCTCTGTATAAGGATTACTGTGATTTCTCTGTATAAGAATTACTGTGATTTCTCTGTATAAGGATTACTCTGTATAAGGATTACTGTGATTTCTCTGTATAAGGATTACTGTGATTTCTCTGTATAAGGATTACTGTGATTTCTCTGTATAAGGATTACTGTGATTTCTCTGTATAAGGATTACTCTGAATAAGGATTACTGTGATTTCTCTGAATAAGGATTACTGTGATTTCTCTGTATAAGGATTACTGTGATTTCTCTGTATAAGGATTACTCTGAATAAGGATTACTGTGATTTCTCTGAATAAGGATTACTGTGATTTCTCTGTATAAGTATTACTGTGATTTCTCTGAATAAGGATTACTGTGATTACTCTGAATAAGGATTACTGTGATTTCTCTGTATAAGGATTACTGTGATTTCTCTGTATAAGGATTACTGTGATTTCTCTGTATAATGATTACTGTGATTTCTCTGAATAAGGATTACTGTGATTTATCTGTATAAGGATTGCTGTGATTTCTCTGAATAAGGATTACTGTGATTTATCTGTATAAGGATTACTGTGATTTCTCTGTATAAGGATTGCTGTGATTTCTCTGAATAAGGATTACTGTGATTTATCTGTATAAGGATTACTGTGATTTCTCTGTATAAGGATTACTGTGATTTATCTGTATAAGGATTACTGTGATTTCTCTGTATAAGGATTGCTGTGATTTCTCTGAATAAGGATTGCTGTGATTTCTCTGTATAAGGATTACTGTGATTTCTCTGAATAAGGATTACTGTGATTTATCTGTATAAGGATTGCTGTGATTTCTTTGTATAAGGATTACTGTGATTTCTCTGAATAAGGATTACTGTGATTTATCTGTATAAGGATTACTGTGATTTCTCTGTATAAGGATTACTGTGATTTCTCTGTATAAGGATTACTGTGATTTCTCTGTATAAGGATTACTGTGATTTCTCTGTATAAGGATTACTGTGATTACTCTGAATAAGGATTACTGTGATTTATCTGTATAAGGATTACTGTGATTTATCTGTATAAGGATTGCTGTGATTTCTCTGAATAAGGATTACTGTGATTTCTCTGAATAAGGATTACTGTGATTTATCTGTATAAGGATTACTGTGATTTCTCTGTATAAGGATTACTGTGATTTCTCTGTATAAGGATTACTGTGACTTCTCTGTATAAGGATTACTGTGATTTCTCTGAATAAGGATTACTGTGATTTCTCTGTATAAGGATTACTGTGATTTCTCTGAATAAGGATTACTGTGATTTCTCTGTATAAGGATTACTCTGAATAAGGATTACTGTGATTTATCTGTATAAGGATTACTGTGATTTCTCTGTATAAGGATTACTCTGAATAAGGATTACTGTGATTTATCTGTATAAGGATTACTGTGATTTCTCTGTATAAGGATTACTCTGAATAAGGATTACTGTGATTTCTCTGAATAAGGATTACTGTGATTTCTCTGTATAAGGATTACTGTGATTTCTCTGTATAAGGATTACTCTGAATAAGGATTACTGTGATTTCTCTGAATAAGGATTACTGTGATTTCTCTAAATAAGGATTACTGTGATTTCTCTGTATAAGGATTACTGTGACTTCTCTGTATAAGGATTACTGTGATTTCTCTGTATAAGGATTACTGTGATTTATCTGTATAAGGATTACTGTGACTTCTCTGTATAAGGATTACTGTGATTTCTCTGTATAAGGATTACTGTGATTACTCTGTATAAGGATTACTGTGATTTCTCTGAATAAGGATTACTGTGATTTCTCTGTATAAGGATTACTGTGACTTCTCTGTATAAGGATTACTGTGATTTCTCTGTATAAGGATTACTGTGATTTCTCTGTATAAGGATTATTGCATTTCCTTTGTATGATAAAGCTCCATTGCAATAGTCACTTTATCTTCTAAATAAAGTATGTTTAAATGTCTGGACCTTCATGTATATAAATAACCTAGAGGTTATTTTTGCGTGCTTGTTGCTCTGGTTTGGTCAAGCTAGAGGACGAGTGGATGTGGGCAGTTAACCTTGCACATAACTCCATGGAAGATGTATCCTCCAAGTTATAGTAGATGTTTCGTTGAAGTTATGGGACTGTGTTTAGCAGACAAGCGCTGCAGCATGAATCAACCCAGACAAGCTGTATCTGCTTTAATTCCTGGACCATCTGTCAGCTTTTATTCAGATTCCCGCCAGGAAAAGACATATCCAATCAGTTGGAAGGTCGACTCACCTGCACTCACCTAGGTTTTTTTTTTTTTTGAGAGTATATATCTTAATTTTAACATATTTTTGACAGATTTCGAAAGTTGTTCTAGTAACGCAGCCCAGTCCTGGGTCAGGCCTGTCTAGTGCTTCCCAGATCAACCAGGCTGTTGCTGTATGATAGAAGCAATGGTATACAAGCGTGTAATACCGACAAGTTGACAAATAAGACAGACGTGCAACCATTGGCTTTATCTATTCAATACAGAGGTTATCTGAAGGTATAGAAACTGGAGACAGTAGATGATGAGGTAAATAATCCCTCAGCCTAGATGTCCATCACCTTAGACTTGATGAATCTGAAACACAGACAGGAAGATGGTCGCTTAAGGGGCACCTAAGTTCCCCAGTCTTTTAATAACATGTTTATTTTTCCACTATAATCTACCTTGTCCATAATTACTATCACATTCGCTTTGTCTGTTTCGTAAGGTGAAGTCCAGGATCTTTCCTTAATTCATGGTATAACTTAACAAATATTTGATGACAATAGTTGTTGTTGTAGAGGTGTGTGTGTGTGTGTGTGTGTGTGTGTGTGTGTGTGTTACCATTTTGTCCTAGGCACATGTCGATTAGACACTAGGCCTGTTGTATATGCGTGCGTGTGTATATGTGTGTGCGCGCGCGCTCGAGCAGTATGTATGAAACGCGCTGGGTGGGTCAGGTACCGGTACAATTGAACCACAGAGTGACTCCTTGACTTAATCAGAAGAGTGGTCGTTCGCCGTGTCATCCGTGACGCTAAACGCACTTGCTGGCGGGCTTATGTTTCTACCACCACTTCGGCTTCCTCTATGAGTGCAGTCTGGAAAAAAAAAGTACGGAAACTGAGTGGTAAATACTCTCCTGGGCCCGGGTCCTGTTCTTCGGGTTGCTGGTGTCGCTTTAGCAAACCCTCTTGACGTTGCCACCGAAATTGGTAATCTTGACCGTATCTCTCAGGGGCTCCATCTATGTCCCTCGTATATATATATATATATTGTCAAAAGGTGAGGCGCAGTCCACACTGTTGCACATGTAACTTACATATCGGAAATGTATACTATTTTCACATTTCTTTGTTACTTGTATACTAAAATATTTCATCTATTAATAAGACTTTTAAATGGCTTCCGTTTAGTATTTTTTATTTCGTAATTCTGCCATGGGTTAAGCATGTCATCTTTCCATTTCCCAGGCATCACAACACACCAGAGCACCTGACATGCACACCACTGTGTGCCGAAGGGACACTAAAACATTCTTCACTGCCCATACGGCCTGGGCTCTCACCAGGTCGCTTAAATTGAAAAAAATCAAAGAACAAATAACATTAGGAAAGACACGGAAAGGATATGCGTATAATGAATGTAAGAAACAGGTCTCTTAAGATTGTGCTGCCATCTTACATGTGTTATGGTTCCACCCTCGCGGGCCATCACCTCTCCTGCAGTACTCCATTTTCTTGTCCTTACTCCACTTCTACTACAACTACTACTACTATACTACTACCACTTCTACTACAACTACTACCACTTCTACTACAACTACTACTACTATACTACTACCACTTCTACTACAACTACTACTACTATACTACTACCACTTCTACTACAACTACTACTACTATACTACTACCACTTCTACTACAACTACTACTACTATACTACTACCACTTCTACTACAACTACTACTACTATACTACTACCACTACCACTTCTACTACAACTTCTACTACAACTACTACCACTTCTACTACAACTACTACTACTACTATTACTTCTACTACAACTACTATTATTCTTCTACTACTACTGCTACTACTACTACTACAACTACTACTATAATACTACCACTTCTACTACAACTACTACTACTCTACTACTGCTGCTACCACTTCTACTACAACTACTACTACTCTACTACTACTACTACCACTTCTACTACAACTATTGCCTCGCTTCACTCCTCTTTCTGTCTCTTATTACTTCCACTACCACTATTTCTCCACGTCAGAGCGAAACATTGCAATAAGATCCTCTCTCCTATGTGAGGCTCATTTGTGTATTGTTCCAGTCACGGTATTGTGGTTTTCTGTTATTTATGGATGGGTGCTGTGAAACACATGACTGTGTACAACCATAGCTGTGTACACACATATGGCTGTGTAGGCACACATGGATGTATACAACACTATAACAGTGACCGGCGAAGAGGCTAGGCAAGGAGCTGTGATTCGACCCCTACTACCACATATAAGTGAGTACACATACGACTGGGGAGACAAACATATACAGGTGCGAGCACAGACAAGTGCTTCTATCAACACTAACACCAAACACGTGTAATCCAGCAGCTGATCCTTCTATGTCAGGGAATTATTATGTTAGCCGAACCCGGTGTCCAGATACCTGGCCAACACAACCTGGCCCACACTAGCTGGACCACACTGCCTGGACCATACTACATGGACCACACTATCGGGACCACACTACCTGGACCACACTACCTGGCTCACACTACCTGGTCCACACTACCTGGTCCACACTACCTGGACCAAACTACTTGGCCCACACTAGCTGGACCACACTGAATGGACCATACTACCTGAACCACACTAGCTGGACCACACTGCCTGGTCCACACTACCTGGCCAACACTACCTGAACCATACTACCTGGACCATACTACCTAAACCACTAGCTGGATCACACTGCCTGGACCACACTACCTGGACCACACTACCTGGACCACACTACCTGGTCCACACTACCTGGACCACACTACCTGGCCCACACTACCTGGCCCACACTACCTGGCCCATACTACCTGATCCACACTACCTGATCCACAATACCTGATCCACACTACCTAGACAACACTACCTGGCCCACACTACCTGAACCATACTACTTGGCCCACACTACACGGCTCACACTACCTGGACCACACTACCTGGCCCACACTACCTGAACCATACTACCTGGACCATACTACTTGGCCCACACTACATGGCTCACACTACCTGGACCACATTACCTGGTCCACACTACCTGAACCATACTATCTGGACCATACTACTGGCTCACACTACCTGGATCACACTATCTGGACCACAATACCTGGCCAACTCTACCTGGATCACAATACCTGGCCAACACTACCTGCCCACACTACCTGGCCAACACTACTTGGACCACACTACCTGGCCCACATTACCTGGACCACACTACTTGGACCACACTACCTGGACCACACTGCTTGGAGCACACTACCTGGCCAACACTACCTGGACCACACTACCTGGGTCACACTACCTGAACCACTAACTGGCCCACACTACCTGAACCACTAACTGGGCCACACTACCTGAACCACTAACTAGGCCACACTACCTGAACCACTAACTGGCCCACACTACCTGAACCACTAACTGGCCCACACTACCTGAACCTCTAACTGAGCCACACTACCTGAACCACTAACTGGACCACACTACCTGAACCACTAACTGGACCATACTACCTGAACCACTAACTGGCCCACACTACCTGAACCACTAACTGGACCATACTACCTGAACCACTAACTGGCCCACACTACCTGTTCCCCATATATCTTCAGCTATTAACACAGGCAATTTTCATATATATCGAGCACTTTGACCTTGACAATAAAAATTATACATACGTGTATATATATATATATATATATATATATATATATATATATATATATATATATATATATATATATATATATATATATATGTATATATATATAAATAATTTTACCTGGACCACACTACCTGGCCAACATTACCTGAACCATACTAGCTGGACCATACTACTTGGCCCACACTACCTGCCTCACACTATATATATCGTGCCGAATAGGTAAAAGTGGTCAATTAGCAAGAGCTTATTTAAAATTAAGTACTTTCTAAAATTTTATCTTATACGTTTAAAGATATATTTTTTCATTTACGTTAATGTAATAATTAATAATTTTGTACCAAAAGAACCTTAGAAAACTTACCTAACCTTATTATAACAAGCACAATTTAATTTAGCCTAATCCAACTAAATATATTTTATGATAAGTTTACAATAATTTAATAATAAACACAATGAAATAATTTTTTTCGTTAGGTTCAGAATGATTTTTGTGAAATTATTGCATACACAAATTTTCGCTTGCCTTATTCGGTAAGAACAGCGTTGCTATTCAAGCCAAAATTGCAAGTTTTACCTATTCGGCACGACATATATACATCACACACAGCTCGTGGAGCAGGGAGAGAGTGAACCTAGTAGCGATCAGCGAAGAGGAGGGACCATGAGCTGTGAATCAACCCCTGCAACCACATATAGGTGAGTACACATTCTGAGAGACTGGTGGAGAGAAGTAGTCAAACAAGCGCACCGGACACAGTAACGGAGGTTAATACTGAAGGCTCCGGTGGATACTCTATCTAGCTTACCTTGAAATTACCTTGACGTGCTTCGCGCATCACTGCCCTGCCAGCCCACTCACTGACCATACCTCCAGTTTAATGACCTCATCAACCCACCGTTGGACCTTCCAGCTCACAGCCTGGCATCACAGCCTGGCATCACAGCCTGGCATCACAGCCTGGCATCACAGCCTGGCTCATTACGACTGCTAAGTACCAACTTATTACTTTGCCTCCTGAAGGCATAGTTTTCAAGAATTAATTTTACGTGAAGGGAAAGTATTAACCACATTCATCTTAAGCTTATAGAGTTCCCACTGTGATTATTACACCACATCTTGTTATCAGTTGCACTTTGCAATCTTCAAGTTCCCACTGTCTAAACAAGGTACTTTAATGTGTAGATCGTTAATATATCATTATTACTGTCTCCCCCGTGGGCAGTATAATTTAAGAAATCTTAATGTACATAACTGGATGAGAGAACAGACAGGTTGATCATATATACCTCTGATGAGCTTCGAGAGTCTTACTACTCTCGGAGCCCGGCCATGGGCCAGGCTCGTCTGTTGCTAGCCTGGTCAACTAGAAATCCGTGCAGTACTTGGGTATCTTTACTGTAGAAACGTTTCACCATCCGTTGGCTTCCTCAGTTCAATACAAAAATGATCAGAAGGAATTTGAGGTTATCAGTCCCTCAGTCTGGAGTCGATTTAATCTATCGATTACAGGCTGACGGACTGATTACCTCAAACTCTTTCTCATCTACAACCATTTTTATCTGCACTGAACTGAGGAAGCCACTGGTGGGCGAAACGTTGCCACAATAAAGATACCCAAGTGTTGTACAAGTGTTGCACAAGTGTTGCACAAGTGTTGCACATGTGTCTAATTCATCAAGGAATCTTAAGAGCCACGTAAGTCTCCTAATAACATATTTATTTTTCCACTATAATCTACCTTGTCCTTAATTACTATACCATGACTTAAGTAAATATCCTGGACTTCACATTACGAAACAGACAAAACAAATGGTATAGTAATTATGGACAAGGTAGATTATAGTGAAAAATAAGCATGTTATTAGAAGACGGGGTAACTTACGTGGCTCTTAACCCCACTAAGTCAGGTGTTTGACTATAGTATGTATGAGGGCCATGAATGTTCTGGCAACATTTTCTAATTCAGTAATTTCGTGTACTTAAATAAGGTTACTTGAGTACAGCAATATTAATATCTAGAGAGACTCACGAAATCGTAATGACATGTCTTCAAAGGAACCACGGTACGGGTGGGGCTTGAACTCGCGGTTCGTCGTAAAACTCCCGGCCAGCGCTTTCATGGTATTATAATCGTTGCAAAGTTTTCGTTACACGGCTTATTACGTCATTCACCTGTGATAATATTATTGTACTTTATAACTTAACATCTTGCTACGTGTTGAGGCTTAAGATACTTGTACAACACTTGAGTATCTTTACCGAGAAGACACCCAACTGTTGCACACCTCTCTTAATCATCAACTTGTCAGTAATTTACACCATTTGCAACATATTGCTACATGTTGATGACTACTCTATTATGCTCTTTATGTTTCGTTTCTAGTTTTATTTCATCTTTTTTTTTCCACAGCGATAATACTAAAACGTTTGTTGATTACTAAATCATTTTGTGCGTCTCACTGGAACATTTAATTGACATCAACTTGGCGGGTTTGTTGTGTCTTGGGATACTAGTCTCATATATATTCATCTGGGTATCCCCTAAGTCTGCAACGATAGAGGGATTAAATTTAGATTTTGTCGCCGAGGCAGCTAGTTCATTATACACCCCATATCCCGAGTAATACAAGAGCATGCGAATATACAAAAGGCCTAGAACTAGGCCTCAAAAACATTGATATAAGTACATTAGGATTTATATCTATAATTTACTTATTTCAATAATGAAAGAAAAATGTCAATAATAATGGTTTTTATTGATAGGTGTTCAATGTGCCCATCATTACAATTAATGTTACATGAATGTACACGAGACATCCAATCAAGAAGCACACCTTGAACACTACTAGCAATGATGGTGTTACACGAGACATCCAATCAAGAAGCACACCTTGAACACTACTAGCAATGATGGTGTTACACGAGACATCCAATCAAGAAGCACACCTTGAACACTACTAGCAATGATGGTGTTACACGAGACATACAATCAAGAAGCACACCTTGAACACTACTAGCAATGTTGTTGTTACACGAGACATACAATCAAGAAGCACACCTTGAACACTACTAGCAATGTTGGTGTTACACGAGACATACAATCAAGAAGCACACCTTGAACACTACTAGCAATGATGGTGTTACACGAGACATACAATCAAGAAGCACACCTTGAACACTACTAGCAATGTTGTTGTTACACGAGACATACAATCAAGAAGCACACCTTGAACACTACTAGCAATTTTGGTGTTACATGTGACATACAATCAAGAAGCACACCTTGAACACTACTAGCAATGTTGGTGTTACACGAGACATACAATCAAGAAGCACACCTTGAACACTACTAGCAATGTTGGTGTTACATGTGACATACAATCAAGAAGCACACCTTGAACACTACTAGCAATGTTGGTGTTACACGAGACATACAATCAAGAAGCACACCTTGAACACTACTAGCAATGTTGGTGTTACACGAGACATACAATCAAGAAGCACACCTTGAACACTACTAGCAATGATGGTGTTACACGAGACATACAATCAAGAAGCACACCTTGAACACTACTAGCAATGTTGGTGTTACAGAGACATACAATCAAGAAGCACACCTTGAACACTACTAGCAATGTTGGTGTTACATGGACATACAATCAAGAAGCACACCTTGAACACTACTAGCAATGTTGGTGTTACACGAGACATACAATCAAGAAGCACACCTTGAACACTACTAGCAATGTTGTTGTTACACGAGACATACAATCAAGAAGCACACCTTGAACACTACTAGCAATGTTGGTGTTACACGAGACATACAATCAAGAAGCACACCTTGAACACTACTAGCAATGATGGTGTTACACGAGACATACAATCAAGAAGCACACCTTGAACACTACTAGCAATGTTGGTGTTACATGTGACATACAATCAAGAAGCACACCTTGAACACTACTAGCAATGTTGGTGTTACAGGACATACAATCAAGAAGCACACCTTGAACACTACTAGCAATGTTGGTGTTACATGTGACATACAATCAAGAAGCACACCTTGAACACTACTAGCAATGTTGGTGTTACATGTGACATACAATCAAGAAGCACACCTTGAACACTACTAGCAATGTTGGTGTTACACGAGACATACAATCAAGAAGCACACCTTGAACACTACTAGCAATGTTGGTGTTACACGAGACATACAATCAAGAAGCACACCTTGAACACTACTAGCAATGTTGGTGTTACACGAGACATACAATCAAGAAGCACACCTTGAACACTACTAGCAATGTTGGTGTTACATGTGACATACAATCAAGAAGCACACCTTGAACACTACTAGCAATGTTGGTGTTACACGAGACATACAATCAAGAAGCACACCTTGAACACTACTAGCAATGTTGGTGTTACATGGACATACAATCAAGAAGCACACCTTGAACACTACTAGCAATGTTGGTGTTACACGAGACATACAATCAAGAAGCACACCTTGAACACTACTAGCAATGATGGTGTTACACGAGACATACAATCAAGAAGCACACCTTGAACACTACTAGCAATGATGGTGTTACACGAGACATACAATCAAGAAGCACACCTTGAACACTACTAGCAATGTTGGTGTTACATGTGACATACAATCAAGAAGCACACCTTGAACACTACTAGCAATGTTGGTGTTACACGAGACATACAATCAAGAAGCACACCTTGAACACTACTAGCAATGTTGGTGTTACACGAGACATACAATCAAGAAGCACACCTTGAACACTACTAGGAATGATGGTGTTACACGAGACATACAATCAAGAAGCACACCTTGAACACTACTAGCAATGTGGTGTTACACGAGACATCCAATCAAGAAGCACACCTTGAACACTACTAGCAATGATGGTGTTACACGAGACATACAATCAAGAAGCACACCTTGAACACTACTAGCAATGTTGGTGTTACATGGACATACAATCAAGAAGCACACCTTGAACACTACTAGCAATGATGGTGTTACACGAGACATACAATCAAGAAGCACACCTTGAACACTACTAGCAATGATGGTGTTACACGAGACATACAATCAAGAAGCACACCTTGAACACTACTAGCAATGTTGGTGTTACACGAGACATACAATCAAGAAGCACACCTTGAACACTACTAGCAATGATGGTGTTACACGAGACATACAATCAAGAAGCACACCTTGAACACTACTAGCAATGTTAGTGTTACATGTGAAGATAATACGCTCCTGCAAATGTGCAACTGTAAACTTTCTCTGGGTAGACCAACACCTGCAAGTGACCCCAGAGATAATAATACAATGGAGCAAGATCAGCTTCCACTGTAGTATTGTTTACAAAGTTTAATACAACGCTGAAAATTGTCTGTCACATATAAGATTATTAAAGAATATTAGAACAAAGATGTGAGCCATCACAGGTACGTATGTTATCTGGCTGGTATCTTAATATCTTTACCTATGATATATCTTTGATGAGGTCAGGGAGTTTTCTACTCCCGGAGCCCGGCCATGGGCCAGGCTCGTCTGGTGCTTGCCTGGTCAACCAGGCTGTTGCTGCTGGTAGCCGGCTGCCCCACACATCTATCACAGCCTGGTTGATCTGACTCCTGGTACACCTCAACATACAGAAATTCAAATATTACACTATTACTAATTGTCCTGGCCTTGTTAACTAACACTATCTGACCGCTAAGTTAGTCCTTTTATATGCATTACATGGCCAAATTTGCAACATTTGGGAGTGTTTATTGTCGAAACGTTTCGCCAGCCAGTGACTTCTTCAGTCCAATACTCAGAAAAAGGTAGATGAGGAGGAGAATGATGTAATCAGTCCATCAATCTCAAGATTGATGGACTGAACACATCGACTCCAAGCTGAAGGACTGATTACCTCATTCTCCTCATATTTCACCATTCTGCATTGGACTGAAGACGTCACTGGCTGGAGAAACGTTCCCTCAATAAAGATTGCCAAATACTGCACAAGTGTGTCAATGCTGGTACAGAGGACTGAGGATGGCTCCTGCACTATTCCTTCACCTGAATAACCAATATAAGTGTGGCACCTCCAGTAATACACCAACACTGTGCTTGTCTTCCCACTCACAAGTCCAACACTGTGCTTGTCTTCCCACTCACAAGTCCAACACTGTGCTTGTCTTCCCACTCACAAGTCCAACACTGTGCTTGTCTTCCCACTCACAAGTCCAACACTGTGCTTGTCTTCCCACTCACAAGTCCAACACTGTGCTTGTCTTCCCACTCACAAGTCCAACAATAGAACAAAGGCAATACGGATTAGTCAATAAGGGTTATAATAAGGTGTAGGAGAAAGGCTACATGAGCTCATTGCACAATATCAACGCCTCGTGTGTTGTAGACTCATTTGAGGCCTCTGAAAGGATTATAGTGTTCTACTCTAAGCGCCCAATCTATAGTCTAACTTACCAGGTGACTCTGGTTTTTCAGGCTATACCTCTGGCGGTTTTCAAGAGTTTTGCTACTCTGGCAGCCCGGTCCAGGACCAGGCTTGTCTGGTGCTTGCAGGTTTAACATTGTAATTACACAATACACACACAACCCGCACACAGGAAAACCTTATGACGACGTTTCCGTGCGACTTAGACCATTTACACATCACACTGTCTCCTATTTGTGCGTTATTTGTGTATTGTTCCAGTCACGGTATTGTGCCTCTTTGTTCTTTAACAATGTTGTTGCTGGCGGTCCGCTATCACACATATCCTCACAGCCTGGTTGATCCGACACTTGGCAGAGGTAACTACCTGTTTGCTCTGGTATACTTCTCCACTTAGGGAAGCAGAAGTGAACAAACTTCCGAGACAACATAGGATGAGTTTTGAAATGATCTGAGACAGGATAACAGCTCTTAACTAATACATTCAGCATGGTAAACAAAGTACTCTTCATACACAAAGACTAGTGTGAGGAAGACCGCAGGAGAGCTGTGGTGCCTTCACCACAGTAAATATTAGATTGAAAGTATACTAGCACACAGGCGCGCCCGCACACACACAACACCTTCCCGGTTACCGCTGTAAAGCGAAAGTCGCTGTAAAGTAAATCATAGCCTTTTTTTCACTTTCAAATGCAGGTATAAGCCTGATAACATGTTTACACTATTATTGAGCAGTAAAGCTAGGCCTAAAAAATACATATACAGTACAAACATTACTTACCTTAAAATATTTTCGACCTTAGCTTATAGTGAGTGGTGAATACGTTTATTGTAGCAAGTCTGAATAAATGAAGAATGGCTATAACTAAAAACTGCTGCATTAGTGAAACGCCGTAAAGTGAAGCGCTCTAAAGCGGTACCTGCCTATATTGTTCAACTCTCACATCTCATCTGTCTTTAAAAAATGATGGGACACATTCTAATCCAAATTTTTATATATTTATATAAACCGCTAAATCAGTTGTGATTTCCGTAGAGCAGAGAGTAGTGGAGGCTGGATGTTCCGTGATGTAAACATAGAGTAGTGGAGGCTGGATGTTCCGTGATGTAAACATAGAGTAGTGGAGGCTGGATGTTCCGTGATGTAAACATAGAGTAGTGGAGGCTGGATGTTCCGTGATGTAAACATAGAGTAGTGGAGGCTGGATGTTCCGTGATGTAAACATACAGTAGTGGAGGCTGGATGTTCCGTGATGTAAACATAGAGTAGTGGAGGCTAGATGTTCCGTGATGTAAACATAGAGTAGTGGAGGCTGGATGTTCCGTGATGTAAACATACAGTAGTGGAGGCTGGATGTTCCGTGATGTAAACATAGAGTAGTGGAGGCTGGATGTTCCGTGATGTAAACATAGAGTAGTGGAGGCTAGATGTTCCGTGATGTAAACATAGAGTAGTGGAGGCTGGATGTTCCGTGATGTGAACAGAGAGTAGTGGAGGCTGGATGTTCCGTGATGTAAACAGAGAGTAGTGGAGGCTGGATGTTCCGTGATGTAAACAGAGAGTAGTGGAGGCTGGATGCTCCGTGATGTAAACAGAGAGTAGTGGAGGCTGGATGTTCCGTGATGTAAACAGAGAGTAGTGGAGGCTGGATGCTCCGTGATGTGAACAGAGAGTAGTGGAGGCTGGATGTTCCGTGATGTGAACAGAGAGTAGTGGAGGCTGGATGCTCCGTGATGTGAACAGAGAGTAGTGGAGGCTGGATGTTCCGTGATGTGAACAGAGAGTAGTGGAGGCTGGATGTTCCGTGATGTAAACAGAGTAGTGGAGGCTGGATGCTCCGTGATGTAAACAGAGAGTAGTGGAGGCTGGATGTTCCGTGATGTAAACAGAGTAGTGGAGGCTGGATGTTCCGTGATGTAAACAAAAGTAGTGGAGGCTGGATGTTCCGTGATGTGAACAGAGTAGTGGAGGCTGGATGTTCCGTGATGTAAACAGAGTAGTGGAGGCTGGATGTTCCGTGATGTAAACAGAGTAGTGAGGCTGGATGTTCCGTGATGTAAAAGAGTAGTGGAGGCTGGATGTTCCGTGATGTAAACAGAGTAGTGGAGGCTAAGATGTAACAGAGAGTAGTGGAGGCTGGATGTTCCGTGATGTAACAGAGTAGTGGAGGCTGGATGTTCCGTGATGTAAACAGAGAGTAGTGGAGGCTGGATGTTCCGTGATGTAACAGAGAGTAGTGGAGGCTGGATGTTCCGTGATGTAAACAGAGAGTAGTGGAGGCTGGATGTTCCGTGATGTAACAGAGTAGTGGAGGCTGGATGTTCCGTGATGTAAACAGAGTAGTGGAGGCTGGATGTTCCGTGATGTGAACAGAGAGTAGTGGAGGCTGGATGTTCCGTGATGTAAACAGAGTAGTGGAGGCTGGATGTTCCGTGATGTGAACAGAGTAGTGGAGGCTGGATGTTCCGTGATGTAAACAGAGAGTAGTGGAGGCTGGATGTTCCGTGATGTAAACAGAGTAGTGGAGGCTGGATGCTCCGTGATGTAAACAGAGTAGTGGAGGCTGGATGTTCCGTGATGTAAACAGAGTAGTGGAGGCTGGATGTTCCGTGATGTAAACAGAGAGTAGTGGAGGCTGGATGTTCCGTGATGTGAACAGAGAGTAGTGGAGGCTGGATGTTCCGTGATGTAAACAGAGAGTAGTGGAGGCTGGATGTTCCGTGATGTAAACAGAGTAGTGGAGGCTGGATGTTCCGTGATGTAAACAGAGTAGTGGAGGCTGGATGTTCCGTGATGTAACAGAAGTAGTGGAGGCTGGATGCTCCGTAATGTAAACAGAGAGTAGTGGAGGCTGGATGTTCCGTGATGTAAACAGAGAGTAGTGGAGGCTGGATGTTCCGTAATGTGAACAGAGTAGTGGAGGCTGGATGTTCCGTGATGTGAACAGAGTAGTGGAGGCTGGATGTTCCGTGATGTAAACAGAGAGTAGTGGAGGCTGGATGTTCCGTGATGTGAACAGAGAGTAGTGGAGGCTGGATGTTCCGTGATGTAAACAGAGAGTAGTGGAGGCTGGATGTTCCGTGATGTAAACAGAGAGTAGTGGAGGCTGGATGTTCCGTGATGTGAACAGAGAGTAGTGGAGGCTGGATGTTCCGTGATGTAAACAGAGTAGTGGAGGCTGGATGTTCCGTGATGTAAACAGAGAGTAGTGGAGGCTGGATGTTCCGTGATGTGAACAGAGTAGTGGAGGCTGGATGTTCCGTGATGTAAACAGAGAGTAGTGGAGGCTGGATGTTCCGTGATGTAAACAGAGTAGTGGAGGCTGGATGTTCCGTGATGTGAACAGAGAGTAGTGGAGGCTGGATGTTCCGTGATGTAAACAGAGAGTAGTGGAGGCTGGATGTTCCGTGATGTAACAGAGAGTAGTGGAGGCTGGATGTTCCGTGATGTAACAGAGAGTAGTGGAGGCTGGATGTCCGTGATGTAAACAGAGAGTAGTGGAGGCTGGATGTTCCGTATGTAAACAGAGAGTAGTGGAGGCTGGATGTTCCGTATGTGAACAGAGAGTAGTGGAGGCTGGATGCTCCGTGATGTGAACAGAGAGTAGTGGAGGCTGGATGTTCCGTGATGTAACAGAGTATGGAGGCTGATGTTCAGTGATGTAACGAGATAGTGAGGCTGATGCTCCGATAACAGATAGGGAGGCTGGATGCTCCGTAGAACAAAGTTGGCTGATCCAGAGTGAACAGAGAACATGAGGCTGGTGCTCCGTGAGTGAACGAGATGTGAGCTGGATGTTCCAAGGTAAAGATAAGGTACCATCTTACATAGATGTAGTGAGAGTTCCTTATAATCCATGCGGTATTGCTCGGCAACAGTGGTACAGTGCTGACACAACACATGGTGTTCCAGTGACGGACTAACACAGGTTACAGGTGTGGACACATAACACAAGTGTTACTAAGTCTTGAACAGCTAACGACAGTGGTCACAGTGCTGACACTAACACAGTGTTCACAGTGGGACACTAACACAGTGTTCACAGTGCTGACACTAACACAAGTGTTCGTGCACAGTGTCAGTGTGACACTAACACAGTGTTCACAGTGCTGACACTAACACAGTGTCCAGTGTGACAACACAGTGCAGTGCTGACACTAACACAGTGTTCACAGTGCTGACACTAACACAGTGTTCACAGTGTGCATGTGTTACGTACTAACACAGGTAGTGGACATAGTGTTCACAGTGCTGACACTAACACAGTGTTCACAGTGCTGACACTAACACAGTGTTCACAGTGCTGACACTAACACAGTGTTCACAGTGCTGACACTAACACAGTGTTCACAGTGCTGACACTAACACAGTGGTCACAGTGCTGACACTAACACAGTGTTCACAGTGCTGACACTAACACATGTTCACAGTGTGCTGACACTAACACAGTGTTCACAGTGCTGACACTAACACAGTGTTCACAGTGCTGACACTAACACAGTGTTCACAGTGCTGACACTAACACAGTGTTCACAGTGCTGACACTAACACAGTGTTCACAGTGCCGACACTAACACAGTGTTCACAGTGCGGACACTAACACAGTGTTCACAGTGCGACACTAACACAGTGTTCACAGTGCTGACCTAACACATGTCAAGCTGACACTACCGTGTTCACAGTGCCGACACTAACACAGTGTTCACAGTGCTGACACTAACACAGTGTTCACAGTGCTGACACTAACACAGTGTTCACAGTGCGGACACTAACACAGTGTTCACAGTGCTGACACTAACACTGTGTTCACAGTGCCGACACTAACACAGTGTTCACAGTGCTGACACTAACACAGTGTTCACAGTGCTGACACTAACACAGTGGTTCACAGTGCTGACACTAACACAGTGTTCACAGTGCTGACACTAACACAGTGTTCACAGTGCTGACACTAACACAGTGTTCACAGTGCTGACACTAACACAGTGGTCACAGTGCTGACACTAACACAGTGGTCACAGTGCTGACACTAACACAGTGTTCACAGTGCTGACACTAACACAGTGTTCACAGTGCTGACACAGCAGCATAAAATAAAAATATAAAATACTACACAGGTATTTACATAAAGCACAATCATAAATTATATTTGCAATTAAAATGTGATTTTATTTTAGTATTAAGCAAAGCTTTACGTCGTACGAATCATAATAACTTTTAAATTTATTCGTGTAAATTAAAACAATATGCACATAACAGATATCTACAGGTGTGTGTGTGTGTGTGTGTGTGTACTCACCTAGTTGTGGTTGCAGGGGTCGAGTCATAGGTCCTGGCCCCGCCTCTTCAATGGTCGCTACTGGGTCACTCTTCCTGCTCCATGAGCTTTATCATACCTCTTCTTAAAGCTATGTATGGATCCTGCCTCCACTACATCACTTCCCAGACTATTCCACTTCCTGACAACTCTGTGACTGAAGAAATACTTCCTAACATCCCTGTGGTTCATCTGAGTCTTCAACTTCCAACTGTGACCCCTTGTTACTGTGTCCCATCTCTGGAACAACCTGTCTCTGTCCACCTTGTCAATTCCTCTCTGTATTTTATATGTCGTTATCATATCCTCCCTATCTCTCCTGTCCTCCAGTGTCGTCAGGTCGATTTCCCTTAACCTCTCCTCGTAGGACATGCCACTTAGCTCCGGGACTAGTTTTGTAGCAAACCTTTGCACTTTCTCTAGTTTCCTTACGTGCTTGGCTAGGTGTGGGTTCCAAACTGGTGCTGCATACTCCAGTATGAGCCTAACGTACACAGTGTACAGGGTCCTGAACGACTCCTTATTAAGATGTCGGAATGCTGTTCTTAGGTTTGCTAGGCGCCCGTATGCTGCAGCAGTTATTTGGTTGATGTGCGCCTCAGAAGATGTGCCTGGTGTTATACTCACCCCAAGATATTTTTCCTTGAGTGAGGTTTGTAGTCTCTGGCCCCCTAGACTATACTCCGTCTGCAGTCTTCTTTGCCCTTCCCCAATCTTCATGACTTTGAACTTGGTGTGTGTGTGTGTGTGTGTGTGTTCCTCTGAACGAATCTGCTTTTACTTCCTACTCATTTTTGCAACATTGCAAGGTTCTGATGTGGTGATTGCAACACGGAAGGCCTAGCGCTATCATTCAACTAAATATACATACACATACATGTTTGATACACGGAGCTAGACAAGCCAAGTGTAGCAGCAAAAAAAGGGACACGTAAAAAATACAAAACAAAGGAAAGGAAGAAGAGGGGAACGAGCAAAAGTGTAAGGTACTAAGCGATAATAAGAGAGGCAAAGCAACAAGTGGAAGATAACAGTGCATCGTAGGTTCAAAAGAAAGCAAACACACGTCCACGGTCATAGAAGAATGCATGTGACTACGCAAGCAAGTCATCAGTATAAAACACAATGAAGAGGATCTTACACAAGACGATAAACAAAACTATGAAGAACGGAGAAAGGTTAAAGACGTGGCAGTAAAGGAATGGCAAAAAACAAAACATATATCGATAACAATGACGTCATACAGTGTTAAACTCTGTTGAACAAGTGTTCAGGAATTTATATTGTTGAACATATGGAACAAAAATAATTATACAAAGCAAAGCATCGTAGTAATAGTAGCAGCAGCAGCCACAAGAGCAGCAGCACCAGGAGGATCAAGAACAGCAACACCAGGATCAGCAGCAGCCACAAGAGCAGCAGCACCAGGAGGATCAAGAACAGCAACACCAGGATCAGCAGCAGCCACAAGAGCAGCAGCACCAGGAGGATCAAGAACAGCAACACAGGATCAGCAGCAGCCACAAGAGCAGCAGCACCAGGAGGATCAAGAACAGCAACACCAGGATCAGCAGCAGCCACAAGAGCAGCAGCACCAGGAGGATCAAGAACAGCAACAACAGGATCAGCAGCAGCCACAAGAGCAGCAGCACCAGGAGGATCAAGAACAGCAACACCAGGATCAGCAGCAGCCACAAGAGCAGCAGCACCAGGAGGATCAAGAACAGCAACAACAGGATCAGCAGCAGCCACAAGAGCAGCAGCACCAGGAGGATCAAGAACAGCAACACCAGGATCAGCAGCAGCCACAAGAGCAGCAGCACCAGGAGGATCAAGAACAGCAACAACAGGATCAGCAGCAGCCACAAGAGCAGCAGCACCAGGAGGATCAAGAACAGCAACAACAGGATCAGCAGCAGCCACAAGAGCAGCAGCACCAGGAGGATCAAGAACAGCAACACCAGGATCAGCAGCAGCCACAAGAGCAGCAGCACCAGGAGGATCAAGAACAGCAACAACAGGATCAGCAGCAGCCACAAGAGCAGCAGCACCAGGAGGATCAAGAACAGCAACACCAGGATCAGCAGCAGCCACAAGAGCAGCAGCACCAGGAGGATCAAGAACAGCAACAACAGGATCAGCAGCAGCCACAAGAACAGCAGCACCAGGAGGATCAAGAACAGCAACAACAGGATCAGCAGCAGCCACAAGAACAGCAGCACCAGGAGGATCAAGACCAGCAACAACAGGATCAGCAGCAGCCACAAGAACAGCAGCACCAGGAGGATCAAGACCAGCAACAACAGGATCAGCAGCAGCCACAAGAACAGCAGCACCAGGAGGATCAAGACCAGCAACAACAGGATCAGCAGCAGCCACAAGAACAGCAGCACCAGGAGGATCAAGACCAGCAACAACAGGATCAGCAGCAGCCACAAGAGCAGCAGCACCAGGAGGATCAAGACCAGCAACAACAGGATCAGCAGCAGCCACAAGAACAGCAGCACCAGGAGGATCAAGAACAGCAACAACAGGAACAGCAGCACCAGGAGGATCAAGAACAGCAACAACAGGATCAGCAGCAGCCACAAGAACAGCAGCACCAGGAGGATCAAGACCAGCAACAACAGGATCAGCAGCAGCCACAAGAACAGCAGCACCAGGAGGATCAAGACCAGCAACAACAGGATCAGCAGCAGCCACAAGAACAGCAGCACCAGGAGGATCAAGACCAGCAACAACAGGATCAGCAGCAGCCACAAGAGCAGCAGCACCAGGAGGATCAAGAACAGCAACAACAGGATCAGCAGCAGCCACAAGAGCAGCAGCACCAGGAGGATCAAGAACAGCAACAACAGGATCAGCAGCAGCCACAAGAGCAGCAGCACCAGGAGGATCAAGAACAGCAACAACAGGATCAGCAGCAGCCACAAGAGCAGCAGCACCAGGAGGATCAAGACCAGCAACAACAGGATCAGCAGCAGCCACAAGAACAGCAGCACCAGGAGGATCAAGACCAGCAACACCAGGATCAGCAGCAGCCACAAGAGCAGCAGCACCAGGAGGATCAAGACCAGCAACACCAGGATCAGCAGCAGCCACAAGAGCAGCAGGACCAGGAGCAGCAGCAACCACAACAGGATCAGCAGCAGTAAGAACAAGTAGTACTAAGAGTGGCATCAGAGGAAGGTACACATATAGAGGCAGTGTAGCATCAAGTTAAGATATGCACCACCATAAACACTGTGTAGCAGCACAGCATCTGTCATAAAACATGAGAGAATAACAGCACTGCAGTAGGTATTACGACCCACGCTAGGTACCTCTTACTCACAACCATACATGTACTTGTCTAACTTACTTTTAATGCTACTTCAATTGCTCACTTCACTTTGTTCAACCCATTTTTGACAAACTAGTGCTGTCTATATCAATTCTAAATCTAAATTTACGAAACTGGAATCATTATTGCGAGTTTTACCTTAGATAATTCCAGCATTATATTGATATCGTTTATTTATTCATTTTCCTCTCGTACTCTTCTGTCATGTCCTGAAGCTCTTCGATCTGTACTCCTCAGAACGTAGGCGAGAGAGATACATTATAATTAACACCTGGAAAATTGTAGTGGGACTGGTCCCAAATCTTCACACACAAATCACTCGCTACGAAAGTATGAGGCTTGGCAGACGGTGCAAAATATTGCCAGTGAAGTGCAGGGGTGCAGTGAGCACACTAAGGGACAACTTAATAGGCGTAAAGGGGCCAAGACACTTCAACGCCCTTCCTTCATACATAAAGTGGCTTACCAACAACCTCATACCTGCCTTCAAGAGGAAAATTGTCAAGTTCAAGTCAGTTCCTGATGAGTTGGGCTATGATGTATACGTTGGACTGCGTGGAGCTAGCACTAGCAGTCTGGTTGATCGGCCCAGTCTAGTACCGGGCCTCAGGGGCGTTAACCCCCGAAACACACTTCAGGTAACCATCATCGGTAGTAGTTTTCAAAGCAGACTAGTTAAGGGATCACTGAATTCACCTTAAGTAAAAGAACACAAGTGCAAGTAATGCGACATTTGATTGTGGTAACATTTCAATCTCCAGGAACTTTGTCAAGCCGTTAAGGCTTACATTAGTTGTACTTGTGTTTTTTTCAATTAACAGTGTCGGTAATTCTACCTATAGTAATATACTTTAGCATTCCCTAAAAACCCTTGATTTGTTTGTCTGAGAACCTGTTGCAAGTGCTTGATCGGCCAGGTTGTGATAGCCATATAGGCCTGCGAGCTGCTAGCAGCAACAGCCTGATTGACCAAACAGTCAATGAACAAGTTTGATATCAGACTGGACTGCGAGCACTGACACCTCAAAACTGGTCACAGGTATCATGCAATCTACAATTATTAATTTATAGGCTTTCGTTTGCATCTTTTGCAAAAACCGACATGAAATATGTGTAAACAATTTGTACGTTATGGCCTATGGTGTACAATACCGACAAGTTGAAAACACATATGTGCATCAGTTAGGTATATTTATTCCGAAACGTTTCGTCTACACAGTAGGCTTCTTCAGTCTAGTACACAGGAGGCAGCAGAAGCAGTAGAGATTTAAAGGTGGCCCGAGTTAATGATTTTAATTTTTAAAGGAGTGGAGGGGTAAGCCGGTGAAAGGCCTCGGTCAGATGACTAACAGCTCCAGTGGCGGGTCATCATATGGCTAAGACCTGCATCAGGAAACACTCGTCGTGTTTCCTGAGGAACCTACCTAACGTAACCTTACTTAGTAACGTAACCGAGTTAGGTATAAGTGAGGCGTCGTCTCCACACACTCATACCAACGTACCTGAACAACGTACCTGAACAACGTACCTGAACAACGTACCTGAACAACACCTTCAACAACTGTTTTACATTACCCGTTAACTTTAATTTCTTAATTTCTCTGTAGGTTTCTCTTATGTTTGTTTTTCCATCTTTGGTTGAACTGATCCTTCAGGAAAGTGAAGGTGGTCTTGATGCTGTTGAAGGAAGCGGCGCCACAACACCACCAGCAACACACCACCAGCATCACACCACCAGCAACATACCACCAGCAACACACCACCAGCATCACACCACCAGCAACACACCACCAGCATCACACCACCAGCATCACACCACCAGCATCACACCACCAGCATCACACCACCAGCATCACACCACCAGCATCACACCAACAGCATCACACCACCAGCATCACACCAACAGCACCAGCAACACACCAACAGCACCAGCAACACACCACCAGCAACACACCAACAGCACCAGCAACACACCACCAGCACACCAACAGCACCAGCAACACACCACAGCACCAGCAACACACCACCAGCAACACACCAACAGCACCAGCAACACACCAACACACCAGCAACACACCACCACACACACCACAGCAACAACACAGCACCAGCAACACACCAACAGCACCAGCAACACACCAACAGCACCAGCAACACACCAACAGCACCAGCAACACACCACCAGCAACACACCAACAGCACCAGCAACACACCAACAGCACCAGCAACACACCAACAGCACCAGCAACACACCAACAGCACCAGCAACACACCACAGCACCAGCAACACACCAACAGCACCAGCAACACACCACCAGCACCAGCAACACACCAGCAACACACCAACAGCACCAGCAACACACCACCAGCACCAGCAACACACCAACAGCACCAGCAACACCACCACCAGCAGCACAGCAGCAACACACCACCGCACGCACCAGCAACACACCAACAGCACCAGCAACACACACAGCACCAGAACACACCACAGCACCAGCAACACACCAGCAACACACCAACAGCACAGCAACACACACAGCACCAGCAACACACCACCAGCACAGCACCACACAGCAACACCAGCAAACACACCACCAGCACCAGCAACACACCACCAGCACCAAAGCACACCAGCAATACACCAACAGCACCACAACACACCAACAGCACCAGCAACACACCACCAGCACCAGCAACACACCACCACCAGCAACACACCAACAGCACCAGCAACACACCACCAGCACCAGCAACACACCAGCAACACACCAGCAAGCACCAGCCAACCACCACAGCACCAGCAACACACCACAGCACCAGCAACACCACCACAACACACCACAGCACCAGCACACACCAACCAGCCACCAGCAACACCACAGCAGCAACACACCACAGCAACAACACACCAGCACCACAACACACCAGCAACACACCAACAGCACCAGCAACACACCACCAGACCAGACACACCAGCAACACACCAACAGCACCAGCAACACACCACCAGCACCAGCAACACACCAGCAACACACCAACAGCACCAGCACACAGCACCACCAGCACCAGCAAACACCAGCAACACACCAGCAAAACCACCAACACACCAGACAACACACCAGCAGCACCAGCAACACACCAACAACCAGCAACACACCACAGCACCAGCAACACACCAGCACCAGCAACACACCAGCAACACACCAAGCACCAGCAACACACCAACAGCACCAGCAACACACCAACAGCACCAGCAACACACCAGCACAGCAACACACAGACAACACACCAACAGCACCAGACACACCACACACCAGCACACACCAGCACACACACGCACCAGCAACACACCAACAGCACCAGCAACACACCACCAGCACCAGCAACACCAGAACCCACAGCACACACACAAACCCAGCAACACACCACCAGCACCAGCACACACACAGCACCAGCAACACACCAAACCAGCACCAGCAGCACACCAGCAACCACCAACAGCACCAGCAACACACCAACAGCACCAGCAACACACCAGCACAGCACCAACGCACACAGACACACCACACACCAGCAACACACCAACACACCAGCAACACACCACCAGCACCACAACACCCAACAGCACACCAGACAACACACCAACAGCACCACACACACCAGCACCAGCAACACACACCAGCAACAGCACCAACAGCACCAGCAACACACCACCAGCACCAGCAACACCACCAGCAGAAAAAGCACAACAACAGCAGACACACCACCAGCCACCAGCAGAACACACCAGCAGACCAGCAATCAACCAACAAGCACACACACAGCACAGCAAACCCACAACACAGCAGCAACACCACCAACACAACCACGAACAACAGCACCAGCACACACACCAGCACAGCAACACGCAACACACCAACAGCACCAGCAACACACCAGCAACACACCACCAGCACCAGCAACACTCCACTACAGCAGAAGAGCTACAACAACAGCAGAACCGCTACAACAGCAGGAGCGCTACGACAGCAGAACCGCTACAACAGCAGGAGCGCTACAACAACAGCAGGAGCGCTACAACGACAGCAGAACCGCTACAACAGCAGAACCGCTACAACAACAGCAGGAGCGCTACAACGACAGCAGAACCGCTACAACAACAGCAGAACCGCTACAACAGCAGAACCGCTACAACAACAGCAGGAGCGCTACAACGACAGCAGAACCGCTACAACAGCAGAACCGCTACAACAACAGCAGGAGCGCTACAACGACAGCAGAACCGCTACAACAACAGCAGAACCGCTACAACAGCAGAACCGCTACAACAACAGCAGGAGCGCTACAACGACAGCAGAACCGCTACAACAGCAGAACCGCTACAACAACAGCAGGAGCGCTACAACGACAGCAGAACCGCTACAACAGCAGAACCGCTACAACAACAGCAGGAGCGCTACAACGACAGCAGAACCGCTACAACGACAGCAGAACCGCTACAACAGCAGGAGCGCTACACGACAGCAGAACCGCTACACGAGGACATGGAGCGCTCAACGACACAGAACTGCACAGCGGAGCGCTACAACAGCAGGAGCGCTACAACGACAGCAGAACCGCTAAAGAGAACCGCTACAACACGCAGGAGCGCTACAACGACAGCAGACCGCTACAACGCAGAACCGCACACACAGCAGGAGCGCCTAGCACACAGCAGGAGCCTACAACGACAGCAGAGACGCTACGCAGCAGCCGCTCCGAAGCGGAGGCTACACAGACCCACCCCTGCAGCTGACCACCACACCTCAGTGCCACACACTGCAGAGCCTACCACACCTGCAGTATACCAGCCACACCTGCAGTGTACCAGCCACACCTGCAGTGTAACCACACCTGCGGTGTGCCAGCTACATCTGCAGTGTACCTACCACACTTTCAGTGTACCTACCACACCTGCAGTTTACCAGCCACACCTGCAGTGTACCACATCTGCAGGACTACCCACTGCAGTGTACCTACCACACCGCAGTGTACCACCACCTGCAGTTACCAGCCACACCTGCAGTGTACCTACACACCTGCGTGTGCCACCACACCTGCAGTGTACCTACCACACCTGCAGTGTACCTACCACACCTGCAGTGTACCACCACACCTGCAGTGTACCTACGACACCTGCAGTGTACCTACCACACCTGCAGTGTACCTACCACACCTGCAGTGTACCTACCACACCTGCAGTGTACCTCACACCTGCAGTGTACCTACCACCCCCGCAGTGTACCTACGACACCTGCAGTGTACCTACACACCTGCAGTGTACCTACGACACCTGCAGTGTACCACGACACCTGCAGTGTACCTACCACACCTGCAGTGTACCTACGACACCTGCAGTGTACCTACGCACACCATGCAGTGTACCTCACACCGCAGTGTACCTACCACACCTGCAGTGTACCCTACGACACCTGCAGTGTACCTACGACACCTGCAGTGTACCTCACGCCCTGCAGTGTACCTACCACACCTGCAGTGTACCTACCACACCTGCAGTGTACCTACCACACCTGCAGTGTACCTACCACACCTGCAGTGTACCTACCACACCTGCAGTGTACCTACCACACCTGCAGTGTACCTACCACACCTGCAGTGTACCTACCACACCTGCAGTGTACCTACCACACCTGCAGTGTACCTACCACACCTGCAGTGTACCTACGACACCTGCAGTGTACCTACCACGACCTGCAGCAGTGTACCTACCACACCTGCAGTGTACCTACCACACCTGCAGTGTACCTACCACACCTGCAGTGTACCTACCACACCTGCAGTGTACCTACACACCTGCAGTGTACCTACCACACCTGCAGTGTACCTACACACCTGCAGTGTACCTACCACACCTGCAGTGTACCTACCACACCTGCAGTGTACCTACCACACCTGCAGTGTACCTACCGACACCTGCAGTGTACCTACCACACCTGCAGTGTACCTACCACACCTGCAGTGTACCTACCACCCTGCAGTGTACCTACGACACCTGCAGTGTACCTACCACCCTGCAGTGTACCTACCACCCTGCAGTGTACCTACCACACCTGCAGTGTGTACCTACCACACCTGCAGTGTACCTACCACACCTGCAGTGTACCTACCACGCCTGCAGTGTACCTACCACACCTGCAGTGTACCTACCACACCTGCAGTGTACCTACCACACCTGCAGTGTACCTACGACACCTGCAGTGTACCTACCACGCCTGCAGTGTACCTACCACGCCTGCAGTGTACCTACCACACCTGCAGTGTACCTACCACACCTGCAGTGTACCTACGACACCTGCAGGTCCGACACCGCAGTGACCTACCACGCCTGCAGTGTACCTACCACACCTGCAGTGTACCTACGACACCTGCAGTGTACCTACCACACCTGCAGTGTACCTACGACACCTGCAGTGTACCTACCACGCCTGCAGTGTACCTACCACGCCTGCAGTGTACCTACCACACCTGCAGTGTACCTACCACACCTGCAGTGTACCTACGACACCTGCAGTGTACCTACCACACCTGCAGTGTACCTACCACGCCTGCAGTGTACCTCACGCCCTGCAGTGTACCTACCACACCTGCAGTGTACCTACGACACCTGCAGTGTACCTACCACACCTGCAGTGTACCTACCACGCCTGCAGTGTACCTACCACGCCTGCAGTGTACCTACCACGCCTGCAGTGTACCTACCACGCCTGCAGTGTGGGCACTACACATTTTAATGAGTTGATAAGTTTAGTAAAGTGTGTCTATAACACTTATAATTACCGTACTTGAACAGGATAGGAAGTGAGGTTATTATACCAATTATATCTAGAATTTGAGGGATGTCTGTCGTGTCTAGACTCTAGAGTCTAGACTGTCTCAACAGGACTCATGACGCCTGTGATAATATTTTGTCGATTTAAAAATAAACATAGAATTTCTGGATTATGATGTTGCAGAGGGCACAAACTTGCCAACATGTTCTTCAAAGTCGTAGAGCGCCAGACGAGCCTGGCCTATGGCCGAGCTCTGGGCGTAGGAAAAGCTCTGGGAACTCGTCAAAGGTATATCAAAGGTAAAGTCTTGGAAACTTCATCTAAATTGTTCATCTTAATTAGGTATCTCTGAAGAGCATCTTGCTGTGGTTTACCTTTGATGAGTTTCAAGAGTCTACTCCCGGAGCCCGGTCATGGGCAAGGCTCTCAAGATTTTTTCCTTACTCCAACTTTCTGTCTTTATGTCGTTCATAACTTGAAAATCTCTCATCCCATAGATTTCAAATTTCAACGTTGGTGTAGAGCAACTAGGCGAAAATCCCTGCAACAATTGGCAAGCTCAGGGGCCTTATAACTAAAGTTGATGAGTTACACACATGTGCAACACTTGGGTATCCTTATTCTTGATACCCAAATGCTGCACATGTCTTACTCATCAACGTGTTGCTATTTTATACCGTTTTCAAAATAACTTAAGTTGTTGAGGTCATTCCCAGCCTCCTGGAATGACTGGGATTACTTGTAAAACACTCAGTGGTATTCCTGGAATGACTGGAATAACCTGCAAAACACTGAGTGGTGTTCCTGGAATGACTGGAATAAACCTGGGCCAAAAACACTGAGTGGTGTTCCTGGAATGACTGGAATAAAACCTGCAAAAACACTGGGGAGTGGTGTCCTCTGGAATGACTGAGATTACTTGTAAAACACTCAGTGGTGTTCCTGGAATGACTGGGATAACTTGCAAAACACTCAGTGGTGTTCCTGGAATGACTGGGATAACTTGTAAAACACTCAGTGGTGTTCCTGGAATGACTGGAATAACTTGCAAAAACACTCAGTGGTGTTCCTGGAATGACTGGAATATCTTGCAAAAACACTCAGTGGTGTTCCTGGAATGACTGGAATAACCTGCAAAACACTCAGTGGTGTTCCTGGAATGACTGGGATAACTTGTAAAACACTCAGTGGTGTTCCTGGAATGACTGGAATAACTTGCAAAACACTCAGTGGTGTTCCTGGAATGACTGGAATAACTTGCAAAACACTCAGTGGTGTTCCTGGAATGACTGGAATAACTTGCAAAACACTCAGTGGTGTTCCTGGAATGACTGGAATAACTTGCAAAACACTGAGTTGTGTTCCTGGAATGACTGGAATAACTTGCAAAACACTGAGTGGTGTTCCTGGAATGACTGGAATAACTTGCAAAACACTCAGTGGTGTTCCTGGAATGACTGGAATAACTTGCAAAACACTCAGTGGTGTTCCTGGAATGACTGGGATAACTTGTAAAACACTCAGTGGTGTTCCTGGAATGACTGGGATAACTTGTAAAACACTCAGTGGTGTTCCTGGAATGACTGGGATAACTTGCAAAACACTCAGTGGTGTTCCTGGAATGACTGGAATAACTTGCAAAACACTCAGTGGTGTTCCTGGAATGACTGGGATAACTTGCAAAACACTGAGTGGTGTTCCTGGAATGACTGGAATAACTTACAAAACACTGGTGTAGCTTCAGATGGTCAGAAAAGTTGCCTCTTAATACGACGAGGTGGGGAGTGATATTCAAGTGTGTAGGTGAGTATCTGACAATTTTAGTTTAAAATAATGTGAAATTTTTATTCCCGTTTAATCTCATTAAATATATTCGAGTCTACCTCTTGTGGATGTGGCTTCAATATTTAATGACTGGCGCATCTCTTTATTTAGGATTCTCTGGAGCAGCCTCGATACGAGTCTCATCCCAGTCATTAAAAACCATTGGTACTTCTTCACTCCACAAGAGAAGCAGCAACACAATTGCAAAAATGTATAGACCAATAACGCTAACATCAGGCATTATCAAAATCTTGGAATGGGTCCTGAAAAACCAAGATTGCCAATCATATGGAGTCACAACTGTAGAACCCGGGGCAACATGCGTTTAGAGCAAGTCGTTCCTGCCTTTCACAACTGCTACACCAATACCACATACCTTTGATATACCACTGATGAGTTCCGAGAGCTTTTCTACCCCCAGAGCCCGGCCTTGGTCTAGGCTCGTCTAGTGCTTGCCTGGTCAACCAGGCTGTTGCTGCTGGTGGCCCACTGACATGGTATTGGATGTACCAGAAGACAAGCTAAACGCAGATGTAGTGTACACTGATTTTTCAGAAGCCTTCAACAAGTGCGGCCACAATGTCATAGCGCACAAAATGCATGCAAAAGGAATATCCGGGAAAGGAGGCAAATGAATATTTAATTAACCTCTTAATAAAAAGAATCCAGAGAGTAGTAGCAAACACAGTGAAGTCAGAGTCACGGTACTCGGCCCACATGTTTCAAACACAGTGAAGTCAGAGTCACGGTACTCGGCCCACATGTTTTTCATTCCTACATTTAAATTAGACAAGGACATAAAGCATAGCACTGCATCATTCTTTGCTAATGATGTCAGAATATTCACGAGAGCGACGTTCATCAAGGATACAACGAATCTTCAAGACTGATACACTGAAAACATCGATTCCAGACTGAGGGACTGAGTACCTCAAATTCCTCCTCTTTACACCGTTCTTCTTTGTATTGGACTGATGAAGCCACTGTGTGGCAAAACGTTTCCTCAATAAAGATTCCCAAATGTTGCATAAATGTCTCGTTCTTCAAGAATAATATACACTAAATCTTCAGTGGGTCACAGACAACAATATGATGTTCAATGAGGAAAATTTTTAATTGTTCAGCTTTGGAACAACTGAAATAAAGATTGAAACGAAAAACAAGAAAACTCGAATCATTGAATAGAGCGAAGAGGCATTTGCGAGAGACCTGAGTGACAAAATGAGAGGATCTCATATTCAAGGATCACAACACTGATGATATCCCAGCTACAAGGAAAATGATACGCTGGATAACTAGAACATTCAAAACTATCACAACACTGATGATATCCCAGCTACAAGGAAAATGATAAGCTGGATAACTAGAACATTCAAAACTATCACAACACTGATGTTATCCCAGCAACAAGGAGAATAATAGGCTGGATAACTAGAACATTCAAAACTATCACAACACTGATGTTATCCCAGCAAGAAGGAGAATAATAGGCTGGATAACTAGAACACTCAAAACTATTACAACACTGATGTTATCCCAGCAACAAGGAGAATAATAGGCTGGATAACTAAAAGTTTCCAAACAAGAGATGGTGAGCCAGTGATAGTGTTCAAGTCACTTGTGCTCTCCTGGCTGGAATACTGCTGTATACTAACGGCCCACTTCAAGGCAGGAAAGATTGCACAGCTAGAAAACGTGAGAACTTTCACCGCTCGTATAGACTCGGTAAAACATCTGAACTACTGGGAACGCTTGAAGGCCCTTGAACTGTACTCCTCGGAGCGTTGGAGAGAAATGCATATCATAATTCACACTTGGAAAATCCTGGAGGGACTGGTCGGAAACCTGCACACTGAAATCACTGCACACTCCACAAGACTCATCACCATACTTCCATAACGAGCAGGATACATGAGTATACTGGGAGAGAGCTCAGTGAGTGTAAAGGGCCCTACACTCTTTAACTTCCTCCCTTCGTGCATAAGGTAAATTACCAACAAGCCTCTCGCTCATAAGTTCTGGTAAGCTCCTCAAATCACTTTCTGGTCAGCCGGGTTGTGTGCGTGCGTTGGAATGTGTGCAGCTGGCACTAACAGCCTGGTTGATCAAGTCAGCAAACCGGGACCCGCTCGCGGGGACAGTGAACCCCGAAATCGTCTCAAGGTAACATCAAGGTAAAGTACTTTAAGGATTATCAATGTTTTTGTTTTCTAATCAAACTATCGTGTAGTGAAGTTGATGTTTTGCTTTGTGGCAGCTGGTCTAAACACCAGAACTATAGTAACTAGTGTGGGCAAGACATTACTACTGAGGATAACATTCCAGCAGGTGGCAGCTGGTCTTAACACCAGAACTATAGTAACTAGTGTGGGCAAGACATTACTACTGAGGATAACATTCCAGCAGGTGGCAGCTGGTCTAAACACCAGAACTATAGTAACTAGTGTGGGCAAGACATTACTACTGAGGATAACATTCCAGCAGATGGCAGCTGGTCTAAACACCAGAACTATAGTAACTAGTGTGGGCAAGACATTACTACTGAGGATAACATTCCAGCAGGTGGCAGCTGGTCTAAACACCAGAACTATAGTAACTAGTGTGGGTAAGACATTACTACTGAGGATAACATTCCAGCAGGTGGCAGCTGGTCTAAACACCAGAACTATAGTAACTAGTGTGGGCAAGACATTACTACTGAGGATAACATTCCAGCAGGTGGTGGGTAGTGGCAGGCAGGCAGGAGATGGGGTAGGGGTGGAGAGAGAGAGAGAGAGAGAGAGAGAGAGAGAGAGAGAGAGAGAGAGAGAGAGAGAGAGAGAGAGAGAGAGAGAGTGTGTGTGTGTGTGTGTGTGGTTACTACCGAAGACTATGAGCAAGTCTCTTCCATGTTCACATCTTCCCGTCTACTGTCTTCTGATCTCTTCCCTTTCCTTCCTCTACCCCTCCTCCCTTCATCTCTACTCTCTTCCACCCTCTTTTTTTATATACCCTCTCCTTCCTTCTCTGTTATCTTTGTGACTTCTCACCCTTATCTTCCATCCCTCTCCTCGCCTCTCTCCTGCCCTTCCTTTATCTCCTCCCACCCTATCTATTCCTACCCTTGGACCACCTACTGAAATCTTCTCCCCACTCCCTCTCATTATCACTCCCTCCCATCATCACTCCTTCCCATTATCACTCCCTCCCATCATCACTCCCTCCCATCATCACTCCCTCCCATCATCACTCCTTCCCATCATCACTCCCTCCCATCATCACTCCCTCCCATCACCTCCTTCCCATTATCACCCCTCCCATCATCACTCCTCCCATCATCACTCCCTCCCATCATCACCTTCCCCATCACTCCCTCCCATCATCACTCCTCCCATCATCACTCCCTCCCATCATCACTCCTTCCCATCATCACTCCCTCCCATCATCACTCCACCCATCATCACTCCCTCCATCATCACTCCCATCATCCCCTCCCATCATCACTCCCTCCCATCATCACTCCTCCCATCATCACTCCCTCCCATCATCACTCCCTCCATCATCACTCACTCCCATCATCACTCCTCCCATCATCACTCCTCCTCATCACTTCCTCCCATCATCACTCCCATCATCACTCCATCATCACTTCCTCCATCATCACTCCCTCCCATCACTCCTCCCATCATCACTCCCTCCCATCATCACTCCCTCCCATCATCACTCACTCCCATCATCACTCCCTCCCATCATCACTCACTCCCATCATCACTCCCTCCCATCACTCCCATCATCACTTCCATCATCACTCCCATCATCACTCACTCCCATCATCACTCCCTCCCATCATCACTCACTCCCATCATACTCCCTCCCATCACTCCCATCATCACTCCCTCCCATCATCACTCCCATCATCACTCACTCCCATCATCACTCCCTCCCATCATCACTCCCTCTCATCATCACTTCCTCCCATCATCACTCCCATCATCACTCCCTCATCATTCATCACTTCCTCTCCATCATCACTCCCATCATCACCTCTCATCATCACTCCCATCATCACTCCTCATCATCACTTCCCCCCATCATCACTCATCATCACTCCCATCATCACTCCCATCATCACTTCATCCAATCATCACTCCCATCATCACTCCCTCTCATCATCACTTCCTCTCATCATCACTTCCTCCCATCATCACTCCCTCTCATCATCACTTCCTCCCATCATCACTCCCATCATCACTCTCATCATCACTCCCATCATCACTCCCATCATCACTCCCATTATCACTCCCTCTCATCATCACTTCCTCCCATCATCACTCTCATCATCACTCCCATCATCACTCCCATTATCACTCCCTCTCATCATCACTTCCTCCCATCATCACTCTCATCATCACTCCCATCATCACTCCCATCATCAGTTTATCAAGGCTGCGTGTAGACATATTACAGTGTTCCCTTAACTCCACTACCACACTACCATCCACTACCACACTACCATCCACTACCACACTACCATCCACTACCACACTACCATCCACTACCACACTACCATCCACTACCACACTACCATCCACCACTATCACCATCACACTACCATCCACCACCATACTACCATCCACTGCCACACTACCACACTACCATCCACCACTATCACCATCACACATCCACACTACTATCCATCTACCACACTACCATCCACCACTATCACCATCACACTACCATCCACCACCATACTACCATCCACTGCCACACTACCACACTACCATCCACCACTTTCACCATCACACTACCATCCACCACCATACTACCATCCACTACCACACTACCATCCACCACTATCACCATCACACTACCATCCACCACCATACTACCATCCACTTCCACACTACCATCCACTACCACACTACCATCCACCACCACTCTACCATCTACTACCATACTACCATCCACTACCACACTACCATCCACTACCACACTACCATCCACTGCCACACTACCATCCACTACCACACTACCATCCACTCACCACTCTACCATCCACTACCACACTACCATCCACTACCACACTACCATCCACTACCACACTACCATCCACCACCACACTACCATCCACTACCACACTACCATCCACTACCACACTACCATCCACCACCACTCTACCATCCACTACCACACTACCATCCACTACCACACTACCATCCACTACCACACTACCATCCACTACCACACTACCATCCACCACTATCACCATCACACTACCATCCACTACCACACTACCATCCACCACTATCACCATCACACTACCATCCACTACCACACTACCATCCACTGCCACACTACCATCCACTACCACACTACCATCCACCACCACTCTACCATCCACTACCACACTATCATCCACTACTCCACTACCATCCACTACCACACTACATTCCACTACCACACTACCATCCACTCCACACTACATCCACTACCACTCTACCATCCACTACCACACTACATCCACTACCACACTACCATCACTACCACTCTACCATCACTCACCACTCTACCATCACTACACACTACCTATCCTACTACACACTACCATCCACTACTACACTCCACTACTACTCATTCACTACCACTACTACCATCCACTACCTACACTACCATCCTACTACTCACTACTACCATCACTCACACTCTACCATCACCACACTTCTACTATCCACTACCACTTACCATCCACTACCACACTACCATCACTACTACACTACTATCACTACAATACTACCACACACTATCCACTACCACACTACCATCCACTACCAACTACCATCCACTACCACACTACCATCCACTACACACTACTCATCACCACCACTACCACACCACTCACCACTACTGTATCAGCGTGGAGATGGGAGCATCATGGAGGGAAGGGGTGAGGCAGTAATGAGAGGAGATAACCAGACTACTACTACCCAGCCACTAGCTCAAGCTCTACGCAATTCCATTTTTAAGACTTTGCTGGAAGGGCATATATTGGGAAGTGACACTCCATCATTAAGTAACATAATGTCAATGAAGTATAAATAGTTGACAGGCCAGGTGATGTCACCTCAACACTGTAGACAACAAGAGGTGCTCCAGAATACCCCTCTCACAACAATTGTACTCGAACACATCCACATTACCTTGCTGACACCACACCTGAAAGCTTGTCATGAACAGCTAGACACATCCTTCCCTGACACACCAAGCTACATTCTCCAGTGATTACCTTCTGCCCCACACCTGAAACGCTATAGTTCCAGTGACAATGTCTTACCTTTTCCACACACTGACACTAGTTTCAGTCTCAAAGTTACTTCCGTTACACAAACTGAATTACTTTCCAGTGTAATGTTTACACTTCTCACAATGAAGTATAGTTTCCATGATGTTTACATCCTCATTTCGTCACAAGTTATGTTTACTCATTTCTCACACTAGTTAAGTTTGAAGTTACTCTTCCCACAACTGTAATATGTTCCCTGTATATTATTTCTCTACACGAGTATGTTCCTTTCACACTGATGTATGCTCTCACATAGCTTACTTCCTCCCCACACCTGAATTATGTTACTTCCTCCACACCTGAAGTATAGTCTCAGTTATGTTTACCTTTCCCACACCTGATATAGTTCTCAGTGTATGTTTACCTTCTCCCACACCTAAGTATAGTTCTCAGTGTATTTCCCTTCTCCCACACTAAGTATTTCAGTGTATGTTTACCTTCCTTCCCACAACTAATATAGTTCTCAGTGTATTTACCTTTCCCACCGAAGTATGTTTACCTTCCTCCCACACCTGAAGTATGACCTTCCTCTCAAACCTGAGTATAGTTCTCAGTATGTTTTTCCTTCCCACACTGAGATAGTTCTCCAGTGTATATTTACATTCTCCTACACCTGAAGTAGTGTTCCTCCACTGAGTATGTTTACCTTCCTCCCCACACCATGTTCAAGGTATGTTTACCTTCCTCCCACACCTGAAGTATTTATGTTTTACCTTCCTCCACACCTGAAGTATAGTTCTCCAGTGTATGTTTACCTTCCTCCCCACACCTGAAGTATAGTTCTCCAGTGTATGTTTACCTTCCTCCCCACACCTGAAGTATAGTTCTCCAGTGTATGTTTACCTTCCTCCCCACACCTGAAGTATAGTTCTCCAGTGTATGTTTACCTTCCTTCCCACAACTGAAGTATAGTTCTCCAGTGTATGTTTACCTTCCTCCCACACTGAAGTATAGTTCTCAGTGTATGTTTACCTTCTCCCCACACCTGAAGTATAGTTTATGTTACCTTCCTCCCACACCTGAAGTATAGTTCTCCAGTGTATGTTTACCTTCCTCCCCACACCTGAAGTATAGTTCTCCAGTGTATTTTACCTTCCTCCCCACACCTGAGTATGTTCTCCATGTATGTTACTTCCTCCACACTGAAGTATAGTTCAGTGTTTTACCTTCCTCCCACACCTGAAGTATAGTTCTCCAGTGTATGTTTACCTTCCTCCCCACACCTGAAGTATAGTTCTCCAGTGTATGTTTACCTTCCTCCCCACACCTGAAGTATAGTTTCAGTGTATGTTTACCTTTCTCCCACACCTGAAGTATAGTTCTCAGTGTATGTTTACCTTCCTCCCCACACCTGAAGTATAGTTCTCAGTGTATGTTTACCTTCCTCCCACACCTGAAGTATAGTTCTCCAGTGTATGTTTACCTTCCTCCCACACCTGAAGTATGTTCTCTCATGTATGTTACCTTCCTCCCCACACCTGAAGTATAGTTCTTCAGTGTATGTTTACCTTCCTCCCACACCTGAAGTATAGTTCTCCAGTGTATGTTTACCTTCCTCCCCACACCTGAAGTATAGTTCTCCAGTGTATGTTTACCTTCCTCCCACACCTGAAGTATAGTTCTTCAGTGTATGTTTACCTTCCTCCCACACCTGAAGTATAGTTCTCAGTGTATGTTTACCTTCCTCCCACACCTGAAGTATAGTTCTCCAGTGTATGTTTACCTTCCTCCCACACTGAAGTATAGTTCTCAGTGTATGTTTACCTTCCTCCCACACCTGAAGTATAGTTCTCCAGTGTATGTTTACCTTCCTCCCCACACCTGCAGTATAGTTCTTCAGTGTATGTTTACCTTCCTCCCACACCTGAGTATAGTTCTCCAGTGTATATTTACCTTCCTCCCCACACCTGAAGTAAGTTCTCCGTTATGTTACCTTCCTCCCCACACCTGCAGTATAGTTCTCAGTGTATGTTTACCTTCTCCCCACCTGAAGTATAGTTCTCAGTGTATGTTACCTTCCTCCCACACCTGAAGTATAGTTCTCAGTGTATTTTACCTTCCTCCCCACCTGAAGTATAGTTCTTCAGTGTATGTTTACCTTCTCCCACACCTGAAGTATAGTTCTCAGTGTATGTTACCTTCCTCCCACACCTGAAGTATAGTTCTCAGTGTATGTTACCTTCCTCCCCACACCTGAAGTATAGTTCTCCAGTGTATGTTTACCTTCCTCCCCAAACCTGAGTATAGTTTCAGTGTATGTTTACCTTCCCCCCCACCTGAGTATAGTTCTCCAGTGTATGTTTCCTTCTCCCCACCTGAAGTATAGTTCTTCAGTGTATGTTTACCTTCCTTCCCACCTGAAGTATAGTTCTCAGTGTATGTTTACTTCCTCCCCACACCTGAAGTATAGTTCTCCAGTGTAGTTACCTTCCTCCCACACTTGAGTATAGTTCTCCAGTGTATGTTTACCTTCCTCCCCACACCTGAAGTATAGTTCTCCAGTGTATGTTTACCTTCCTCCCACACCTGAAGTATAGTTCTCCAGTGTATGTTTACCTTCCTCCCCACACCTGAAGTATAGTTCTTCGTATGTTACCTCCTCACACCTGAAGTATAGTTCTCCAGTGTATGTTTACCTTCCTCCCACACCTGCAGTATAGTTCTCAAGTGTATGTTTACCTTCCTCCCCACACCTGAAGTATAGTTCTCCAGTGTACGTTTACCTTCCTCCCCACACCTGAAGTATAGTTCTCAGTGTATGTTTACCTTCCTCCACACACCTGCAGTATAGTTCTCCAGTGTATGTTTACCTTCCTCCCACACCTGAAGTATGTTTACCTTCCTCCCCACACCTGAAGTATAGTTCTCCAGTGTATGTTTACCTTCCTCCCACACCTGAAGTATAGTTCTCCAGTGTATGTTTACCTTCTCCCCACCTGAGTATAGTTCTTCAGTGTATGTTTACCTTCCTCCCACCCTGAAGTATAGTTCTTCAGTGTATGTTTACCTTCCTCCCCACACCTGCAGTATAGTTCTTCAGTGTATGTTTACCTTCCTCCCACACCTGAAGTATAGTTCTCCAGTGTATGTTTACCTTCCTCCCCACACCTGAAGTATAGTTCTTCAGTGTATGTTTACCTTCCTCCCACACCTGAAGTATAGTTCTTCAGTGTATGTTTACCTTCCTCCCCACACCTGAAGTATAGTTCTTCAGTGTATGTTTACCTTCCTCCCCACACCTGAAGTATAGTTCTTCAGTGTATGTTTACCTTCCTCCCCACACCTGAAGTATAGTTCTTCAGTGTATGTTTACCTTCCTCCCCACACCTGAAGTATAGTTCTTCAGTGTATGTTTACCTTCCTCCCCACACCTGAAGTATAGTTCTCCAGTGTATGTTTACCTTCTTCCCCACACCTGAAGTATAGTTCTCCAGTGTATGTTTACCTTCCTCCCCACACCTGAAGTATGTTTACCTTCCTCCCCACACCTGAAGTATAGTTCTCCAGTGTATGTTTACCTTCCTCCCCACACCTGAAGTATAGTTCTCCAGTGTATGTTTACCTTCCTCCCCACACCTGAAGTATAGTTCTCCAGTGTATGTTTACCTTCCTCCCCACACCTGCAGTATAGTTCTCCAGTGTATGTTTACCTTCCTCCCCACACCTGAAGTATGTTTACCTTCCTCCCCACACCTGCAGTATAGTTCTCCAGTGTATGTTTACCTTCCTCCCCACACCTGAAGTATAGTTCTCCAGTGTATGTTTACCTTCCTCCCCACACCTGAAGTATAGTTCTACAGTGTATGTTTACCTTCCTCCCCACACCTGAAGTATGTTTACCTTCCTCCCCACACCTGAAGTATAGTTCTCCAGTGTATGTTTACCTTCCTCCCCACACCTGAAGTATAGTTCTCCAGTGTATGTTTACCTTCCTCCCCACACCTGCAGTATAGTTCTCCAGTGTATGTTTACCTTCCTCCCCACACCTGAAGTATGTTTACCTTCCTCCCCACACCTGCAGTATAGTTCTCCAGTGTATGTTTACCTTCCTCCCCACACCTGAAGTATAGTTCTTCAGTGTATGTTTACCTTCCTCCCCACACCTGAAGTATGTTTACCTTCCTCCCCACACCTGCAGTATAGTTCTCCAGTGTATGTTTACCTTCCTCCCCACACCTGAAGTATGTTTACCTTCCTCGCCACACCTGCAGTATAGTTCTCCAGTATATGTTTACCTTCCTCCCCACACCTGAAGTATAGTTCTTCAGTGTATGTTTACCTTCCTCCCCACACCTGAAGTATAGTTCTCCAGTGTATGTTTACCTTCCTCCCCACACCTGAAGTATAGTTCTCCAGTGTATGTTTACCTTCCTCCCCACACCTGAAGTATAGTTCTACAGTGTATGTTTACCTTCCTCCCCACACCTGAAGTATGTTTACCTTCCTCCCCACACCTGAAGTATAGTTCTCCAGTGTATGTTTACCTTCCTCCCCACACCTGAAGTATAGTTCTCCAGTGTATGTTTACCTTCCTCCCCACACCTGCAGTATAGTTCTCCAGTGTATGTTTACCTTCCTCCCCACACCTGAAGTATGTTTACCTTCCTCCCCACACCTGCAGTATAGTTCTCCAGTGTATGTTTACCTTCCTCCCCACACCTGAAGTATAGTTCTCCAGTGTATGTTTACCTTCCTCCCCACACCTGAAGTATGTTTATCTTCCTCCCCACACCTGCAGTATAGTTCTCCAGTGTATGTTTACCTTCCTCCCCACACCTGAAGTATGTTTACCTTCCTCCCCACACTTGCAGTATAGTTCTCCAGTATATGTTTACCTTCCTCCCCACACCTGTAGTATAGTTCTTCAGTGTATGTTTACCTTCCTCCCCACACCTGAAGTATAGTTCTCCAGTGTATGTTTACCTTCCTCCCCACACCTGAAGTATAGTTCTCCAGTGTATGTTTACCTTCCTTCCCACACCTGAAGTATAGTTCTCCAGTGTATGTTTACCTTCCTCCCCACACCTGATATTGTTTACATTCTTACACTGGCTACATTTACGTCACATATACATACTTGTAAATACACCTGTAACCGGTTTTGGTTTTTACACTTGCAGCTGATCTGAAGTCAGTTTCACCCATTAATTGGTTGTGTAACCTCTCTGTTGTTGTTAGCTTCCCACTGGCCCAAGCAACAATCATAGCCTGGCTGATCAGGTACTTACGAAAGATAATGGTTTAGTTTTCTCTTAAGAGAACTTACGTGGCTCTTAAAAGTTTGTACCTCTGGTGCAGGTATATAATTCTACTGGTAGCAGACTGTGTCATGGAACACCTATGTGAATCCTGCCCACTACCCACTCTACACTACTATCACCACCTTTCTTACCTTAAACAAATATTCCATCTAGAATGTAACTTTACTATAATGTTGTACAATGACTATATTCTAACTCTTCACTTATTGTAATGTATAATGATCTTATTCTAACATTTTTCTTATTACATTTATTACCTAGACTTTTAATTTATATTTTCCTTGTAATCTGCTACAATACTTCTCTTAAAGAGTTGTATATATATTCTTGTTCTCAGCCTTATCGGCAATGTTAACATGAGATGAAGGTCACACAAACTTTACGGATGTTTTCTCATTTTCTAACATTTTTTTTAATATTACATATGTCTTCCATACTAGTTTTAGTAATGTTTGGAGAGTTCAAACTTAATAAGACTAACATTGAATGACAAACTGCACCTGGTGCAGCCTGGTCTGACACCTGCAATCATCGTTCAGTATTCAACCTGGATACTGGATACGTGGGGCGGCGGGCCACTAACACCAACAATCTGGTTGACCAGAATTCGGGAGTAGTAAAACTCTCCGAACTCATCAAAGGTATAAGGTATACTCTCGGCACTACCATCCACAGGATGGATATGAGGTGCACAATAAACTAGCCACTACCATCCACAGGATGGATATGAGGTGCACAACAAACTAGCCACTACCATCCACAGGATGGATATGAGGTACACAAACTAGCCACTACCATCCACAGGATGGATATGAGGTACACAAACTAGCCACTACCATCCACAGGATGGATATGAGGTGCACAACAAACTAGCCACTACCATCCACAGAATGGATATGAGGTACACAAACTAGCCACTACCATCCACAGGATGGATATGAGGTGCACAACAAACTAGCCACTACCATCCACAGGATGGATATGAGGTACACAAACTAGCCACTACCATCCACAGGATGGTTATGAGGTGCACAATAAACTAGCCACTACCATCCACAGGATGGATATGAGGTACACAAACTAGCCACTACCATCCACAGGATGGATATGAGGTGCACAACAAACTAGCCACTACCATCCACAGGATGGATATGAGGTACACAAACTAGCCACTACCATCCACAGGATGGATATGAGGTGCACAACAAACTAGCCACTACCATCCACAGGATGGATATGAGGTATACAAACTAGCCACTACCATCCACAGGATGGATATGAGGTGCACAACAAACTAGCCACTACCATCCACAGGATGGATATGAGGTGCACAACAAACTAGCCACTACCATCCACAGGATGGATATGAGGTGCACAACAAACTAGCCACTACCATCCACAGGATGGATATGAGGTGCACAACAAACTAGCAACTTTGACGTCAAAATCTAAAATCATGTCTAAGTAGTTGGAATTAGTCGCTGCTTAACATCACGTTATTATTAATTTCCCACCGAAGGAATTTGTTGACATTTGGTGGTAATTTAGCTGTGTTCTACAGCGACGACTTTCATCTTTAGTTTGGTGTTTCCAATAAAGGTTCATATAAAGCTGTGTTTTGTGTTCTGTCTACTATAATCATGAGAAACACTAAAGGTGCCACCACTGTGCATTTAAACACAAACGTTTTTACAATTATTAGAAAGGATTTTTGTGTATTACCAGTCCTTGTGATCTTAATAGACTTGGGACCAACTGGGTGCTGATGGACTTGGGACCAACTGGGTGTTGATGGACTTGGGACCAACTGGGTGCTGATGGTCTTGGGACCAACTGGGTGTTGATGGTCTTGGGACCAACTGGGTGTTGATGGTCTTGGGACCAACTGGGTGCTGATGGACTTGGGACCAACTGGGTGCTGATGGACTTGGGACCAACTGGGTGCTGATGGACTTGGGACCAACTGGGTGCTGATGGACTTGGGACCAACTGGGTGTTGATGGACTTGGGACCAACTGGGTGTTGATGGTCTTGGGACCAACTAGGTGTTGATGGTCTTGGGACTAACTGGGTGTTGATGGTCTTGGGACCAACTGGGTGTTGATGGACTTGGGACCAACTGGGTGCTGATGGACTTGGGACCAACTGGGTGCTGATGGACTTGGGACCAACTGGGTGTTGATGGACTTGGGACCAACTGGGTGTTGATGGTCTTGGGACCAACTGGGTGTTGATGGACTTGGGACCAACTGGGTGTTGATGGACTTGGGACCAACTGGGTGCTGATGGACTTGGGACCAACTGGGTGTTGATGGTCTTGGGACCAACTGGGTGTTGATGGACTTGGGACCAACTGGGTGTTGATGGTCTTGGGACCAACTGGGTGCTGATGGACTTGGGACCAACTGGGTGTTGATGGTCTTGGGACCAACTGGGTGTTGATGGACTTGGGACCAACTGGGTGCTGATGGACTTGGGACCAACTGGGTGCTGATGGACTTGGGACCAACTGGGTGTTGATGGTCTTGGGACCAACTGGGTGTTGATGGTCTTGGGACCAACTGGGTGCTGATGGACTTGGGACCAACTGGGTGTTGATGGACTTGGGACCAACTGGGTGCTGATGGTCTTGGGACCAACTGGGTGTTGATGGTCTTGGGACCAACTGGGTGCTGATGGTCTTGGGACCAACTGGGTGCTTGATGGACTTGGGACCAACTGGGTGCTGATGGACTTGGGACCAACTGGGTGCTGATGGACTTGGGACCAACTGGGTGCTGATGGACTTGGGACCAACTGGGTGTTGATGGACTTGGGACCAACTGGGTGTTGATGGTCTTGGGACCAACTGGGTGTTGATGGTCTTGGGACTAACTGGGTGTTGATGGTCTTGGGACCAACTGGGTGTTGATGGACTTGGGACCAACTGGGTGCTGATGGACTTGGGACCAACTGGGTGCTGATGGACTTGGGACCAACTGGGTGTTGATGGTCTTGGGACCAACTGGGTGCTGATGGACTTGGGACCAACTGGGTGCTGATGGACTTGGGACCAACTGGGTGCTGATGGACTTGGGGCCAACTGGGTGTTGATGGTCTTGGGACCAACTGGGTGTTGATGGACTTGGGACCAACTGGGTGTTGATGGTCTTGGGACCAACTGGGTGTTGATGCTCTTGGGACCAACTGGGTGCTGATGGACTTGGGACCAACTGGGTGTTGATGGTCTTGGGACCAACTGATTGTTGATGGACTTGGGACCAACTGGGTGTTGATGGACTTGGGACCAACTGGGTGCTGATGGACTTGGGACCAACTGGGTGCTGATAGACTTGGGACCAACTGGGTGTTGATGGTCTTGGGACCAACTGGGTGTTGATGGACTTGGGACCAACTGAGTGTTGATGGACTTGGGACCAACTGGGTGCTGATGGACTTGGGACCAACTGGGTGTTGATGGTCTTGGGACCAACTGGGTGTTGATGGACTTGGGACCAACTGGGTGTTGATGGTCTTGGGACCAACTGGGTGCTGATGGACTTGGGACCAACTGGGTGTTGATGGTCTTGGGACCAACTGGGTGTTGATGGACTTGGGACCAACTGGGTGCTGATGGACTTGGGACCAACTGGGTGCTGATGGACTTGGGACCAACTGGGTGTTGATGGTCTTGGGACCAACTGGGTGTTGATGGTCTTGGGACCAACTGGGTGCTGATGGACTTGGGACCAACTGGGTGTTGATGGACTTGGGACCAACTGGGTGTTGATGGTATTGGGACCAACTGGGTGTTGATGGTCTTGGGACCAACTGGGTGTTGATGGTCTTGGGACCAACTGGGTGTTGATGGACTTGGGACCAACTGGGTGTTGATGGACTTGGGACCAACTGGGTGTTGATGGTCTTGGGACCAACTGAGTGTTGATGGACTTGGGACCAACTGGGTGTTGATGGACTTGGGACCAACTGGGTGTTGATGGACTTGGGACCAACTGGGTGTTGATGGACTTGGGACCAACTGGGTGTTGATGGACTTGGGACCAACTGGGTGTTGATGGACTTGGGACCAACTGGGTGTTGATGGACTTGGGACCAACTGGGTGTTGATGGACTTGGGACCAACTGGGTGTTGATGGACTTGGGACCAACTGGGTGTTGATGGACTTGGGACCAACTGGGTGTTGATGGACTTGGGACCAACTGGGTGTTGATGGACTTGGGACCAACTGTGTGTTGATGGACTTGGGACCAACTGGGTGTTGATGGACTTGGGACCAACTGGGTGTTGATGGACTTGGGACCAACTGGGTGTTGATGGACTTGGGACCAACTGGGTGTTGATGGACTTGGGACCAACTGGGTGTTGATGGACTTGGGACCAACTGGGTGTTGATGGACTTGGGAGGACCTGGGTTACGTTTAGGTTATCTACCGACCAGGCCTCTCAGTTACTGCCCTGATCAACCAGTCTGTTGGTGCTACTAGCACACTGGTCAATGTATGCAACACAGCTTGGATGATCAGAAACTAACTTGAGGAACTTATTCAGTGCCCTTTTGAAGACAGCCAGTGGTCTGTTGGTAAGTCGTATCCTGTATGCAGGGAGGATGTTGAAAAGTCTTAGTTCCTTTACACTTATTGAGGTCTCCTTTAGTGCACCCCTGGAAACACTGCTTTTCAATAAGGATATATTGCACCGACTGCCAAGCCTCTTGCTCTAGTGGCGAGGGATTTATGACTTCATGTCTGGGACCAATCCTAGTGGCGAGGGATTTCTGACTTCATGTCTGGGACCAATCCTAGAGGCGAGGGATTTCTGACTTCATGTCTGGGAGCAATCCTAGTGGCGAGGGATTTCTGACTTCATGTCTGGGAGCAATCCTAGTGGCGAGGGATTTCTGACTTCATGTCTGGGACCAATCCTAGTGGCGAGGGATTTCTGACTTCATGTCTGGGACCAATCCTTCTAGAATTATCCAGGTGTAAATTATAATGTACATATCTCGCCTACTTTCCATGGAGCACAATTCAAAGACCTACAAATATTCCCAGTAATTTAGATGCCTGACTTAATTTATATGAGCAGTGAAGGTTCTCTGTATATTCTCCTAATCTGCAATTTTGCCTGACTTATAAAAAAAAATGTTAAGAGTACAGAAATATTCCTGTCTAAACAAAGGGGAAAAAGGTGGCCTAAGAGTATCATTACTACCTAGTCTTCTCTTTGTTTAGAAGGTTCTAGTTATCCAGACTAAGTTTTCCTTCTTGTAATAATACTAATAATGTGATCCTTGAATGTGTGGACTTCTAACATTATCACTGGTAATACACAACAGCACTTGTAATACATGATAACGACATACAAAATACTGCAGGGAATCGACAAGGTAGATAGTGACAGGATGTTCTAGAGAGGGAATACAGAAACAAGGGGACACAACTGGAAGCTGAAGACTCAGATGAGTCAAAGGGATGTTAGGAAGCACTTCTTCAGCCATAGAGTAGTTAGGAAGTGGAATAGTCTAGCGAACGATATAGTGGAGGCAGGAACCATACATAGTTTTAAGACAAGGTATGATAAAGCTCATGGAGCAGGGAGAGCAGAGACCCAGTAGCGGACAGCGAAGAGGCGGGGCCAGGAGCTGAGTCTTGACCCCTGCAACCACAATTAGGTGAGTACAATAAGGTGAGTACATCACCACTTTTAATACACATCAGCATTTGTAATATACATCAGCACTTGTAATATACATCAGCACTTGTAATACACATCAGCACTTGCAATACACATCAACACTTGTAATACACATCAGCACTTGCAATACACATCAACACTTGTAATACACATCAGCACTTGTAATATACATCAACACTTGCAATACACATCAACACTTGTAATACACATCAACACTTGTAATACACATCAGCATTTGTAATACACATCAGCACTTATAATACACATCAACACTTGTAATACACATCAGCATTTGTAATATACATCAGCACCTGCAATATACATCAGCACTTGCAATACACATCAACATTTGTAATACACATTAGTACATGTAATAAACATCAATACTTGTAATAAACATTAGCACTTGTAATAAACAACACTCGCACTAAACATCAACACTTGTACTAAAGATCTACACTTTTATTTATCAACACTTTTACTAAACATCACTGGTAATAACCAACACTGTTAATAAACATCAACACTTGTACTAAACATCACTGGTAATAACCAACACTGTTAATATACATCAACACTTGTACTAATCAAGGCTTGTAACAAATATTAACACATATAATAAACATCAACACTTGTACTAATCAAGGCTTGTAACAAATATTAACACATAATAAACATCAACACTTGCAATAAACATCAACACGTACTAAACATTAACACTTTTATTAGCATCAACACATGTACTAAACATTAATATTTTTAATTCGCATCAACACTTGCAATAAACATCAATAACTGTAATAAAATCATCACTTTTAATAAACATCAACACTTGTACTAAACATTAATATTTGTTCTATACATTAACACGTGTACTAAACATTAACACTTGTACTAAACATTAACACTTGTACTAAACATTAAGACACATTACAACGTCAGTACACCTCAGCAGTGTGTACTCATAGCACCCTTCACACTAAACATCAACACCTGACACTATACAAACCTTCACACTAAACATCAACACCTGACACTATACAAACCTTCACACTAACCATTAACACCTGACACTATACAAACCTTCACACTAACCATTAACACCTGACACTATACAAACCTTCACACTAACCATTAACACCTGACACTATACAAACCTTCACACTAAACATCAACACCTAACACTATACAAACCTTCACACTAAACATCAACAACTGACACTATACAAACCTTCACACTAACCATTAACACCTGACACTATACAAACCTTCACACTAACCATTAACACCTGACACTATACAAACCTTCACACTAACCATTAACACCTGACACTATACAAACCTTCACACTAACCATTAACACCTAACACTATACAAACCTTCACACTAAACATCAACACCTAACACTATACAAACCTTCACACTAAACATCAACAACTGACACTATACAAACCTTCACACTAAACATCAACACCTAACACTATACAAACCTTCACACTAAACATCAACAACTGACACTATACAAACCTTCACACTAACCATTAACACCTGACACAATACAAACCTTCACGCTAAACATCAACACCTAACACTATACAAACCTTCACACTAAACATCAACAACTGACACTATACAAACCTTCACGCTAACCATTAACACCTGACACTATACAAACCTTCACACTAAACATCAACACCTAACACTATACAAACCTTCACACTAAACATCAACAACTGACACTATACAAACCTTCACACTAAACATCAACACCTAACACTATACAAACCTTCACACTAAACATCAACAACTGACACTATACAAACCTTCATACTAAACATCAACACCTGACACTATACAAACCTTCACACTAAACATCAACAACTGACACTATACAAACCTTCACACTAAACATCAACAACTGACACTATACAAACCTTCATACTAAACATCAACACCTGACACTATACAAACCTTCACGCTAACCATTAACACCTGACACTATACAAACCTTCACACTAAACATCAACACCTGACACTATACAAACCTTCACGCTAACCATTAACACCTGACACTATACAAACCTTCACACTAAACATCAACACCTGACACTATACAAACCTTCACACTAAACATCAACACCTGACACTATACAAACCTTCACACTAAACATCAACACCTGACACTATACAAACCTTCACACTAAACATCAACAACTGACACTATACAAACCTTCACACTAAACATCAACACCTAACACTATACAAACCTTCACACTAAACATCAACACCTGACACTATACAAACCTTCACACTAAACATCAACAACTGACACTATACAAACCTTCACACTAAACATCAACAACTGACACTATACAAACCTTCACACTAAACATCAACACCTAACACTAAACAAACCTTCACACTAAACATCAACACCTGACACTATACAAACTTTCACACTAAACATCAACAACTGACACTATACAAACCCTCACACTAAACATCAACACTGATACTATACATCAACATCCTCACACTAAAAATCAACACCCACACATTAAACTTCCAAACCTTAGAGTAAACATCAACATCCTAACACTAAACATCAGTATCTGACATTAAACATCAACACCCTGATATTAAATATCAACACCTGACAGTAAACATCAACATCTCCAAAATTTCCATAATTTCAGACATAACTCTAACTAACAATTGAACTTCGAAAAAGCCATCAAGTGCATGACTCGTGCACTCTGCCCCAAGCCCTGATTCATGGAACTCGTTACTCGTCAAGAACTGCAACACACTACTGTCTCTTGCCTTAAATGTCCTATGGAGAAGAAGCCTACAACCAGGATTCATCCCACAGTCTATACAAAAAAAAAAAACACTGACAGCCCCACTCCACAAAGATGGCAGTAATCACAAAAATACTATGGACCAACATTATTAAAAATCTCAATAAGTGGTCAACCCAGGGCAGCATGAGGTTAGAGGAGGTTGCTCCTGCCTCTTGGAATTGCTTGATTATTACATGGTCTTAGATGCAGTGGGTAACAAGCAAAATGTAGATGTAACTGGAAAAGTGGGCCATGGAATATTTAATTTTCTAAGGAAAGGAATGCAAAGTGTAATAGTGAACAGAGTGAAATCGGAGGTTGCCACACTGAAAAGCTCTATTCCCTAAGGCACAGTACTTGCCTGTGTTCTCTTTTCCATTCTCATATCCGACATAGAGATATAAATCATAACATCGTATCATCCTTTACAGACGATACTAGAATCTGCACGATAGTTGCATCCATTTGAGGACACATCAAACCTTCAAGATGATAGAAAGTCTTCCAGTGGGCACTGACAACACTATGATGTTCATTAAAAACAAGTTACTCCGTTATGGAATGATTGAGGAAATAAAGACTGGAAAGGAGTACAAGATATAAAACATATTATAATCACTCAATAGAACCTAAAACTAACGTGAGAGATTTAGGAGTGATTATGTCAGAGATCTCACCTTCAAGGATCCCAAAAGTGTCACTAACACAACTGAATGGAAAATTATAGACTGGATAACTAGAACCTTCAAAACAAGAAGTACCAAACTAATGATGATACTATTCTAGTCACTTGTTCTTTTTAGAAAAACGAAATTGCAGACCTGGAGAATGTGCAGAGTACTTTCAATGCTCCCACAAATTCAGTTAAACCCCTAAATTACTTGAACGCTTGTAATCCTTCGATCTGTACTCCTCGCAATGTACTTAAATATCATTCCCCATGAAAGTACGAGGCAGAGCAGACAATGCAAAATACCCCCTGTGAAAAGCAAGTGTGCCATCAGTAAGGAAAAACTCAACAAGTGTGAAGGGACCAAGCCTTTTCAACACCCTCCTCTCAAGACATAAGGGGGATTACCAACAGACCCCTGGCTATCCACAAGAGGGAACTTGATAAGTTCAATAAGTCAGTTCCTGATCAGCCAGGCCTCGTCTGGGACTGGGGCGCGGGGGCCCTTGACCCTTTGGAACACTCTCCATGTAGATTCCGGGTAGACCTGACACTCAACATCAACACCTGACACTGAACATCAACACCTGACACTTAACATCAACACCTGACAGTAAATATCACCTGACACTAAACATCAACACCTGACAGTAAATATCACCTGACACTAAACATCAACACCTGACAGTAAATATCACCTGACACTAAACATCAACACAATGACAGCAAATATCATGACACTAAACATCAACACCTGACAGTAAATATCACCTGACACTAAACATCAACACCTGACAGTAAATATCACCTGACACTAAACATCAACACAATGACAGCAAATATCACCTGACACTAAACATCAGCACCTGACAGCAAAGTTCAACACCTGACATTAAACATTAACACCTGACACTAAACATCAACACCTGACACTAAACATCAACACCTGACACTAAACATCAACACCTGACACTAAACATCAACACCTGACACTAAACATCAACACCTGACACTAAACATCAACACCTAACTAGAAACAAGACTATGCAGTATCACCCAGTTAAATATAACATTCTCTGACCTCCACGTCACCCCATTCCTCTTTCTGAACTACTGAGAGTAAACGTCATTACCCGACACTAAACATCAACACCTGACACTAAACATCAACACCTGACACTAAACATCAACACCTGACACTAAACATCAACACCTGACACTAAACATCAATATTTGACACTAAACATCAACACCCGACACTAAACATCAACACCTGACACTAAACATCAACACCTGACACTAAACATCAACACCTGACACTAAACATCAACACCTGACACTAAACATCAATATTTGACACTAAACATCAACACCTGACACTAAACATCAACACCTGACACTAAACATCAACACCTGACACTAAACATCAACACCTGACACTAAACATCAACACCTGACACTAAACATCAACACCTACACTAAAACAACACTGACACTAAAATCACACCGTTAAACATCAACACCTAACTGAACAAGACTATGCACGTCACCCAGTTAAATTAACACTCTTTCTGACTCTGAGTCACGTCATTCCCATTCCTCTTCTGAACTACTGAGATAAACGTCATTACCCGACACTAAACATCAACACCTGACACTAAACATCAACACCTGACACTAAACATCATCCTGACACTAAACATCAACACCGTGTTGACACTAAACATCAAGACCCTGGTGATATTAAACATCACCTGAGAGTAAACATCAAGAGTAAACATGGAGAAAGACGGTGAGAGCTTCACCTACTTCATCATGTAGACAGCAGGGGGGGAGGGGTGTATTGTCTACACCCCGACACCTGGGGGCAACTCCTCACTGACTCGTCAACACTGCCTCCTCCTTACCTGAAACAAACACAAACTCCTATATACATGTTAATATTTACAACCATCACCGCCCCTCTGGCCAAATAAATTTCTAACTGTTACAGACATGAGAACTATCAGATTAACGGTATACATGATGAGACACGTGTACAAAATGTCTCAACAATAAAGATAGCTATGTGTTGCACATGTGTCTTATTCATTAGGCTTTAAGGAGGAAAATTAAATTACTATATATTAATATATTTATTGGTGAGGAGTCATATAGCACCTGGAGAAAGGGAGGAAATCAGTTTTAGTACAAAGAGGGAGTTGTTCCAAGTGTAGCTCTTGAAAGGGCAGGAGAGTACAGCTAAGTGTATACTGTCTGTCAATACAAGTGTGTAAAACATACAAATCATCTTATTCAATAAACAAAGAAAATGCCAGTTATCTGCCAGAGTTCAAAACGTTTAACAGGTTGCCGTATCACACTCGTATTTATACCAGGCATCTTGCGGTCTCTAGAGACAATAAAAAGACCAATAATTTTGCCAGAGTTCAAAACATTTAAGGAGCTTCCATTTCACACTCACTAGAGAGTTAGGAACGGTGTGGTAGTAGGAGTTAATAAGGACACATCGTAACTTTGCTTTAAGGCATTACCAGGAGCGTGGCAAGCCAGAGCTTAGGTGGGGAGGTGAACGAGCCAGCTGGGGGTCATCACCATCCACACCAGCTGGGCCACCAACAAGCAGTATGTGGCCAAGCTTGCTTTACTCTCTTACATTTTAACTTTGTACACTGCACTAGGATTCTTAACCCTGACAATTCTACAATGACATTAAGAATACTTTAATCTCCATTTTTGGTATTTATATAAACTCTACGTGTATATACACACTGATATATATATATATTTTTTTTTAACAAGCCGGCCGTCTCCCACCGAGGCAGGGTGACCCAAAAAGAAAGAAAATCCCAAAAAAGAAAATACTTTCATCATCATTCAACACTTTCACCACACTCATACATAATCACTGTCTTTGCAGAGGAGCTCAGATACGACAGCTGAGAAAAGTCCCTCCCAGCTGTCACTATCCCAGACCCCTCCTTTAAAGTTCAGGCATTGTACTTCCCATTTCCAGGACTCAAGTCCAACTATATCAATTAACTGGTTTCCCTGAATCCCATCACAAAATATTACCCTGCTCACACTCCAACAGCTCGTCAGGTACCAAAAACCATTCACTCCTATCTAACACGCTCACACACGCTTGCTGGATGTCAAAGCCCCTCTTCCACATAAAATCCTTTACCCCTTCCCTCCAACCTTTTCTAGGACGACCCCTACCCCGCCTTCCTTCCCCTACAGATTTATACGCTCTCTAAGTCATTTTACTTTGATCCATTCTCTCTAAATGACCAAACCACCTCAACAACCCCTCTTCAGCCCTCTGACAAATACTTTTAGTAACTCCACACCTTCTCCTAATTTCCACACTCCGAATTTTCTGCATAATATTTACACCACACATTGCCCTTAGACAGGACATCTCCACTGCCTCCAGCCTCCTCCTCGCTGCAGCACTTGCAACCCATGCTTCACACCCATATAAGAGTGTTGGTACCACTATACTTTCGTACATTCCCTTCTTTGCCTCCATGGATAACGTTTTTTGTCTCCACAGATACCTCAATGCACCACTCACCTTTTTTCCTTCATCAATTTTATGGTTAACCTCATCCTTCATAAACCCATCCGCTGACAAGTCAACTCCCAAATATCTGAAAACATTCACTTCTTCCATAATCCCTCTCTCCAATGTGATATCCAATTTTTCTTTATCTAAATCGTTTGATACCCTGACCTAATCCCATTTATTTCTCCTCACTGAAACTCTCCTACCCCCTTCATCTTTGTCTCACTTAAGGCCAGGACATCCAGCTTCTTTTCATTCATAACATCTACAATCATCTATTTCTTATCATTCGCACAACATCCACGTACATTCAGACATCCCACTTTGACGGTTTTCTTCTTTTTCTTTTTAGTAAGCTATACAGGAAAAGGGGTTACTAGCCCATTGTTCCCGGCATTTTAGTTGACTTTTACAACACGCATGGCTTACGGAGGAAAGATTCTTATTCCACTTCCCCATGGATATGAAAGGAAAATCATTAAGAACAAGAACTATTAAGATAAAATCAAAGAAAACTCAGATGAGTGTGTATACATAAACGTGTACATGTATGTGTAGTGTGACCTAAGTGTAAGTAGAAGTAACAAGACATACCTGAAATCTTGCATGTTTATGAGACAGAAAAAAGACACCAGCAATCCTACCATCATGTAAAACAAATACAGACTTTCGTTTTACACTCACATGGCAGGACGGTAGTACCTCCCTGGGGGGTTGCTGACTACCAACCTATCTCGGTATATATATACTTGGAAATAAACACTCATTCTTACCAGAAGGTATCAGACACATTGCTGGGACAAGCGTAGAAGTCCTCAACAGGAAACTGGACAAGCATCTCCACCAAGTGTCAAATCAACCAGACTGTGATGGGTATGCGGGCCGCCAGGCCAACAGCCTACTTGACCAGACAAGCTTGGCCCTGGGCCGGGCTCCGAGAGTATAAAAGCTGGAAACTCATCCAAGGTATACATATACATTGAAGAATGAGCAGAGTTTACTGACTGCCTAAAAGTATTCACAACTACTTTAAAGTGTGTAACTGTGGAGTGATACCTGGAGGGTGTTTCGGGGGTCAACGCCCCCGCGGTCCGGTCCATGACCAGGTCTAGCGGTGGATGAGGGCGTGATCAACTAGGTTGTTACTGCTGGCCGCACGTAAACCGACGTACGAAGCACAGCTCGGCTGAGCAGGTACTAATTATGCTGGTGAGAAATACATCGTAACACATGGCAACACCTGCACCAACTATGTCAATATGTACACGATGCAATATTTCCTTACAAGAAAAAGACAGTAGAATGTCTGTGACCCACTATGACCACTTTCCAGTGTTTTCCTACCCTCGCAGCCCGGCTTCTCCTTGACTGCTTGTTCAACTAGGCTGTTGGTGTTATTGGCCCGCTGGCCCACAAAGCCCTCACAGCATGGTTGATCTGACATCTGGCTGAGGTAGTGATCCAGTTTTTTTCAAAGACTTCAGTAGCACTGTCACACTAACTGTAATAAAGAGGAGTGCAAATGTAACTCAGCAGGTATAATACACTCTAAGGTAAAACTCGGCACACTCCTCTCTTTAAGAGCTCAACATAATGTTGCAAATCGTTCCTGATCAACCAGAATGCGGCGCCTACATCATTCTGCGAGCTAGCAACCAGAAAGCATGTTCAATACAAGCTTAAGCACGAACAATAATATCAGCAACCACTTGTAAATACACCACCTTAATGTGACTAAAAAAATTACATGGTCAACAGTATATATATATGAAGCTACACAGAGGAAGTGGAGGCCACAAGAGACGAGCCTCTCACATCACGTGGAGGCCACAAGAGACGAGCCTCTCACATCACGTGGAGGCCACAAGAGACGAGCCTCTCACATCACGTGGAGGCCACAAGAGACGAGCCTCTCACATCACGTGGAGGCCACAAGAGACGAGCCTCTCACATCACGTGGAGGCCACAAGAGACGAGCCTCTCACATCACGTGGAGGCCACAAGAGACGAGCCTCTCACAACACATCACGTGGAAGCCACAAGAGACGAGCCTCTCACAACACATCACGTGGAGACCACAAGAGACGAGCCTCTCACAACACATCACGTGGAGGCCACAAGAGACGAGCCTCTCACAACACATCACGTGGAGACCACAAGAGACGAGCCTCTCACAACACATCACGTGGAGGCCACAAGAGACGAGCCTCTCACAACACATCACGTGGAGGCCACAAGAGACGAGCCTCTCACAACACGTGGAGGCCACAAGAGACGAGCCTCTCACAACACATCACGTGGAGGCCACAAGAGACAAGCCTCTCACAACACGTGGAGGCCACAAGAGACGAGCCTCTCACAACACATCACGTGGAGGCCACAAAAGACGAGCTTCTCACAATACATCACGTGGAGGCCACAAGAGACGAGCCTCTCACAACACATCACGTGGAGACCACAAGAGACGAGCCTCTCACAACACATCACGTGGAGGCCACAAGAGACGAGCCTCACAACACAACACGTGGAGGCCACAAGAGACGAGCCTCTCACAACACATCACGTGGAGGCCACAAGAGACGAGCCTCTCACAACACATCACGTAGAGGCCACAAGAGACGAGCCTCTCACAACACATCACGTGGAGGCCACAAGAGACGAGCCTCTCACAACACATCACGTGGAGGTCACAAGAGACGAGCCTCTCACAACACATCACGTGGAGGCCACAAGAGACGAGCCTCTCACAACACAACACGTGGAGGCCACAAGAGACGAGCCTCTCACAACACATCACGTGGAGGCCACAAGAGACGAGCCTCTCACAACACATCACGTAGAGGCCACAAGAGACGAGCCTCTCACAACACATCACGTGGAGGCCACAAGAGACGAGCCTCTCACAACACATCACGTGGAGGTCACAAGAGACGAGCCTCTCACAACACATCACGTGGAGGCCACAAAAGACGAGCCTCTCACAACACGTGGAGGCCACAAGAGACGAGCCTCTCACAACACGTGGAGGCCACAAGAGACGAGCCTCTCACAACACGTGGAGGCCACAAGAGACGAGCCTCTCACAACACATCACGTGGAGGCCACAAGAGACGAACCTCTCACAACACATCACGTGGAGGCCACAAGAGACGAGCCTCTCACAACACATCACGTGGAGGCCACAAGAGACGAGCCTCTCACAACACAACACGTGGAGACCACAAGAGACGAGCCTCTCACAACACATCACGTGGAGGCCACAAGAGACGAGCCTCTCACAACACATCACGTGGAGGCCACAAGAGACGAACCTCTCACAACACATCACGTGGAGGCCACAAGAGACGAGCCTCTCACAACACATCACGTGGAGGCCACAAGAGACGAACCTCTCACAACACATCACGTGGAGGCCACAAGAGACGAGCCTCTCACAACACATCACGTGGAGGCCACAAGAGACGAGCCTCTCACAACACATCACGTGGAGGCCACAAGAGACGAACCTCTCACAACACATCACGTGGAGGCCACAAGAGACGAACCTCTCACAACACATCACGTGGAGGCCACAAGAGACGAACCTCTCACAACACATCACGTGGAGGCCACAAGAGACGAACCTCTCACAACACATCACGTCAGTGACGGGAGTTATAAGTTTGGGGTGTGGGGTGGGCTGTAGCTCTCCCAGTTACGTCCGATGCCGAGCCATTGAAACTAAAACAAGTCTTATAAGCCGCGAAATACGGCAACCTCTATGTTTGAAGTGCTCAGTGAGCTTCGTGTGGGAAGCTTATCTATATTATATTACAACTAATATACAATTCCTACATGTTAATAACTAGTAAGACACTTAGTATTGACTGAAGAAGCTGCTACAGTGAAATGTTTCAACAATTTACCAATTACTACTTTATAGGCTTCATCACTGTGTGAACACTTCAAGTACCTTTGATAAGTAAGACACACCTGCAACTCTTGGGTATCTTTATTGTTGAAACATTTGGGTCACGCTTGTCTGGTGCTTGCCTCATCAACCAGGCTGTTGTTGCTAACGGCCCGCTGGCTCACACATCAATCTCAGCCTGTTTGATTGGCACCTAGAGTATACCTGGAGAGTTTTCCGGGGGTCAACGCCCCCGCGGCCCAGTCTGTGACCAGGGGACCTGGGCAATGTGCTTGTCCTGTTTCCTGGACACCATATACAAATAACCCGAACACACAAGGGAGGAGCTTACGACGACGTTTCGGTCCGACTTGGACCATTTACAAAGTCACACTAACACGCAAGAGTGAGGGAGCCAGTATTTATAAGCGAGGGGGACAGGGATGGGACGAAGAGAGGAAGAACAAGAAGTAGTGGTAATGGTAATGCTAATAGTGGAAGCAGCAGTGGTAGTAGAAAGTAGGGAGAGTAGTTTTAGTGGCACAAGAGACAGGTGAAGGGAGGCAATAGTAGTGGTAGTAGCAATAGTAGCAGTAACGGAGTGGTGGTAGTACAAGTGGGGTAAGTCTGAGGACAAGAAAATGGAGCACTGCAGGAGAGCTTAAGGCCCACAACGGGTAGGACTAAAAACTCAGGGTAAAAAAACTGAAGGACAGAACACACTTAGGCAGAAGAAAGGAAAACGAAGATAAAAAAATGAAAAAAATAGGAAAGGAGTAGAAGTCATTTGCATATTGTTCCAGTCACGGTACTGTACCTTTTTGTCCCCTACACTGCACACCCTTCACATGGATGTCATATCTTCTACATTTACACAAGCTTTACACAGTTTTACGTAATATACTGTGATATAGTCTTGTTTTTAAGCTTACTGTTTAGTATCCAGACAGTAGGTTAGACAGCAAATATCCACTGAGGAACTACCTTCCTCTTTTATGAGTGAAACCGAAGCCTGGTAAATGTTTTGCACTCTGGCACATTCCTAAACCTTGTTGTCTCTTGGACGCACCAGAGTAAATCACATAAACTTCTATTTATACTCAGAATATAGTTTACTTCCCTGTGTCTTCATTAATACTTTAGTATTACTGTAATAGCTTGTGTTAATATTAGTAAGGTTGTTGTGAGACTGACCCGCCGAGACCATAATACAACCATTAATACAATATACTAATAAATTCTTCATCTCCACTACTCTAGTTTGTTCATAAAGAACAAAAAGGCACAATAACGTGACTGGAACAATACACAAATAACATAAATTGTTCAGAGAACCGACAAGTTAATAAATTAGAAACGATGGACTGATTACATCGACTCCCGGCTGAGGGACTGATTACCTCAAACTCCTTCTGATCTTCACTATTCTTCTTTTTTTAGGACTGATGAAGCCACTGTGTGGCGAAACGTTTCCTCAATAAAGATACCCAAGTGCTGCACATGTGTCTAATTTATTAATTAGTCAATGGTCCAAGTCAGATGGAAAGGTCGTCATAAGTTGCTCCAAGGTGCGGGTTATTTGTATATAATTTACCTAAATGCGAGTAGAGTGAGTTATGAGTGCACACAACATTCCCCCAGTGCACTAAGATCATTAAACATCTCTTGTGCACACACACTGTAATTGGTGACCGTCTAAGACCACTAAGAGCACCAGTGAATGCAAGCACTCATCGCTTCACTTCTAATGAGGTCCTCTCTATACGCAACTCCACATATGTAAAATTCTGAAAAAAATATATATATAATTTTTTTATGCCATAACGACATCATAAATTTCCAAACATGTGATATTTAACACAGAGAAAGATTTGCTAAATGTTCAAGACTATAGATTAACCTGGGACACCATAGGGAGGTTAGTATGGGCCACCACTGTGACCACAAATGCAAGTTTTTGCAGATGGATCTCCCGTCATCGTGGTTTCTCTTCTCGGAGATGTAGAGGGAGAGGGAAAGATGAAGGGAGAGGGAAAGGGGAAGGGAGAGGGTAAGGGGAAAGGAGAGAGAAAGGGAGAGGGGAAGGGAGAGAGAAAGGGAGAGGGGAAGGGAAAGGTAGAGGGGATTATGGACATACTAGAGGAATATTAGTCTGTTCATGTAAAATTCTAAACCCGTGTGGGTTATTCCGAACAATAAGTGGCGGGTCGATCCTCGGTCCGCTAAACGCCAGCCAAATACAATACCCAACTTCAATGGCTTAGCTGCGCACGTTAGATAAGAGCTACAGAAAAGGAGAGTAAGCAAAAGTTCCTTAATAAACAAAGTGCCAGCCACTGCCAGAATATGACCCTACATTATGTAGTGTAGCCCAGTGTGGACACAGTTTACAATCAAATAAGTGAACATTCTGGTAGAGATGTAGAGGTGGTGAACTGCAAACCAACATAATATTGTAGCAACACAAGAAGTAGTGAATGTGGAGCTAGTTCAGTTGGCTCTCCTGCAGTTTTACAAAGACTGGTATTAACTTCTGTTATCTCGTGTGAGTTGCAAGAATCATCGCTACTACGGCACGATCGTACACCAGCCCTAAAACTGGCAAGTAAATATAAGCAGACCCCGCTTTACAGAGCTTTCCTTTACGGAGTTTCGCTAATACAGCAGTTTTCAATAATACCCATTCTTCATTTATTCAGGTTTCCTATAATAAATATATTCAACACTCACAATAAGCTAACAACGAAAATATTTTAAGATAAGTAATGTGTGTACTGTATATGCATTTTTTAGGCCTAGCTTTACTGCTCATTTAATATCTGATAGTGTAAACATGTTATCAGACTTTTATATACATTAGATAGTGAATAAAGGTTATGTTTCACTTTACAGCTACCGGAATCTAAAATGCTGTATAAGCGGGGCCCTCCTGTACTGCAGAACAATAGAGATATCGAGAAACAGACAAGCCAAACTTAATGTATACTGCAAACAACACTTTGACAACCCCACTAGTCCGCTTTTTAACAGACACTTAAGTTCCCTCGTCTTCTAATAACATGTTCATTTTCCCACTCTAATGTGACTTGTTCATAATTACTATCGTATTTGTTTTGTCTGTTTCGTAAGGTGAAGTCAACACAAGTGTGTTGCAGAGGTCTGACCAAAGCTCAGACCTTTGTTAAGTTATACCATGAATTAAAAGATCCCAGACTTCACCTTACGAAACAAAACAAATGCGATAGTAATTATGGACAAGGTAGATTATAGTGGAATTTTTTTTCGGAACTAACACACAGATTGTCAAGAGAAAACTAGAACACCATCTGCTTCAAGAGACAAGCAGCAACAGACAGGTGTGCGTGGAGAAAGGACTCTGGAAACTAGTCGCAGGTTCCATGACGTTAGGCAGGTCCTGGAAGGAGCTCTAAGGGTACGGCTAACTACTACTAAGTTGGAAAACTTGACAAAGTTTACAGGATCGCTGCCTATCAACAGGAAAAGCCTCCACCGACTAGAAACTTTGTGATGAAGAAGAAAACTAGACGAGAGTGGGTAAGTAGTTACTTTACAAGAGGACGATATTCTCAAGACTTTGGTGTTCCTTGAAGCCCACACCTGGGCTACCTAGTACCTGGGCTCCCTACCACTAGTACCTGGGCTCCCTACCACCAGTACCTGGGTTCCCTACCACTAGTACCTGGGCTCCCTACCACTAGTACCTGGGCTCCCTACCAATAGTACCTGGGCTCCCTACCACTAGTACCTGGGCTCCCTTCCACTAGTACCTGGGCTCCCTACTACTAGTACCTGGGCTCCCTTCCACTAGTACCTGGGCTCCCTACCACCAGTACCTGGGTTCCCTACCACTAGTACCTGGGCTCCCTACCACTAGTACCTGGGCTCCCTACCACTAGTACCTGGGCCCCTTCCACTAGTACCTGGGCTCCCTACTACTAGTACCTGGGCTCCCTACCACTAGTACCTGGGCTCCCTACCACCAGTACCTGGGTTCCCTACCACCAGTACCTGGGCTCCCTACTACTAGTACCTGGGCCCCTACCACTAGTACCTGGGCTCCCTACCACCAGTACCTGGGTTCCTACCACCAGTACCTGGGCTCCCTACCACTAGTACCTGGGCTCCCTACCACTAGTACCTGGGCTCCCTACCACTAGTACCTGGGCTCCCTACCACTAGTACCTGGGCTCCCTACCACTAGTACCTGGGCTCCCTACCACTAGTACCTGGGCTCCCTTCCACTAGTACCTGGGCTCCCTACTACTAGTACCTGGGCTCCCTACCACTAGTACCTGGGCTCCCTACCACCAGTACCTGGGTTCCCTACCACCAGTACCTGGGCTCCCTACTACTAGTACCTGGGCTCCCTACCACTAGTACCTGGGCTCCCTACCACCAGTACCTGGGTTCCCTACCACCAGTACCTGGGCTCCCTACCACTAGTACCTGGGCTCCCTACCACTAGTACCTGGGCTCCCTACCACTAGTACCTGGGCTTCCTACAACCAGTACCTGGGCTCCCTACCACCAGTACCTGGGCTCCCTACCACTAGTACCAGGGCTCCCTACCACTAGTACCTGGGCTCCCTACCACTAGTACCTGGGCCCCCTACCACAGTACCTGGGCTCCCTAACACTAGTACCTGGGCTCCCTACCACTAGTACCTAGGATTAACATTTGTGATGTCTCCCATCACACCCAGGTACTACCATCTCTGATGTCCCCATCTCACCCAGGTACTAACATCTGTTATCTCTCCCATCACACCCAGGTACTACCATCTCTGATGTCTCCATCTCACCCAGGTACTAACATCTGTTATCTCTCCCATCACACCCAGGTACTACCATCTCTGATGTCCCCATCTCACCCAGGTACTAACATCTGTTATCTCTCCCATCACACCCAGGTACTACCATCTCTGATGTCCCCATCTCACCCAGGTACTAACATCTGTTATCTCTCCCATCACACCCAGGTACTACCATCTCTGATGTCTCCATCTCACCCAGGTACTAACATCTGTTATCTCTCCCATCACACCCAGGTACTACCATCTCTGATGTCCCCATCTCACCCAGGTACTAACATCTGTTATCTCTCCCATCACACCCAGGTACTACCATCTCTGATGTCCCCATCTCACCCAGGTACTAACATATGTTATCTCTCCCAGGTACTAACATGTGTGATGTCTCTCATCACACCCAGGTACTAACATCTGTTATCTCTCCCAAGTACTACCATCTGTGATGTCTCCCAGGTAATAACATCTGTGATGTCTCCCATCACACCTAGGTGCTACCATCTGTGATGTCTCCCAGGTACTAACATGTTTAATATCTCCCATCACTCCCGGGTATTAACATCTGTGTAACCTTTCAGGCCCAGAATTGTGGAACTCCATATTCATGAACAGTTTAAAAAATGATCACGTGCCTTAAATACCCATTGGATATGGAGGCTGGTGACAGGAATCCTCCCACAGTCATTATAAACCATTACTGCAGCTCCACTCCAAAAAAGTGGTAGTAAACAATGGTAAAAAGTGGTAGTAAACAATGGTAAAAAGTGGTAGTAAACAATGGTAAAAAACAACAACAGAACAACGGAATTGTGTCTCACATTATCAAAATCATTGATAGTTTTAAGAAGCAAGACTTTGGGAATCACAACAATTTCACACCCCACAGCATCATGGGTTTAGAGCAGGTCGCTCCCGTTTTGTCTCAACTGCTGAACTATTACACCATAATGAACTGAAGGAAAATCAAAATGCAGATGCAGTATATATAGTTTTTGCAAAAGCCACAAAACTCAAGAGGATCACCAAATACAACGAAAGGAACACGTAAAAGACTTGGGAATAATTATGTCAGCTGACCTTTCTTTCAAAGAACATAATAAGACAAAGATCACGACAGCCAGGAAGATGACGGGGTGGGTACTGAGAATTTTTAACACATTGGAAATAATGTCAATGGTGACACTTCAAATTGCTAGTGCTACCTCATCTGGAATATTGCTCAGTGTTGACGGCCCCGTTCAAGGCAGTAGAAATATCAGAGCTGGAACAAATACAGAGATCATTTATGACCCACACAGAGCCAGTAAAGCATTTAAATTACTGGGAACGCCTTAAAGTCTTAAACATGTACTCACCGGAGCGGAGGAGAGAGAGATACATGATAATATATACCTGGAAAGTACTCGATGGCCTGGTCCCAAATCTGCACACTGCCATAACAACATACTGGAGTGAGAGATATGGGAGGAAGTGTAAAATAAACCCAGTGAGGAGCAGGGGTGCAGTGGGGACAATAAGGGAACACTGTATCAACATCCGGGGTCCCAGACTATTCAACATCTTACCAGAAGATATCAGAAACACGGCTGGAACCAGTGTAGAAGCCTTCAAGAGGAAACTGGACAAGTATCTTCACCAGGTGCCAGATCAACCAGGCTGTGATGGATATGTGGGGCAACGGGCCTCCAGCAGCAACAGCCTGGTTGATCAGGCAAGCACCAGACGAGCCTGACCCAGGGCCGGGCTCCGAGAGTAATAAGATTCTCACAGTTCAATTCTACAAAACACGTTAAAAAAATGAGCAGATAGATGTTTTAAGGTTACAATGAAAAGCTCTATTCCTCAAAGCACTACAGTCCTTTGATATACCTTTGATGAGTTCCGAGTTTTTCTACTCCCGGAGCCCGGCCATAGGCCAGGCTCGTCTGGTGTCTGCCTGGTGAACCAGGTTGTTACTGTTGGTGGCCCGCTGGCCCACATATCCATCACAGTCCAGTTGATCTGGCACCTGGTGAAGATGCTTGTCCAGTTTCCTCTTGAAGGCTTCTACACTTGTTCCAGCTGTGTTTCTGACATCTTCTGGTAAGATGTTGAATAATCTGGGACCCCGGATGTTGATACAGTGTTCTCTTATTGTCCCAGTTCTTTTTCTCTATCTCAAATCCGACAGACATATGAATCGTAGCATAGTATTCTTTGCAGATTAGTTAGTTTGATATCTTTATTATGCAGCCCATACCCATCCTGTGGGCGGTAGTCAAAAGATTACAGAGGTACATAATGGGTCCAGGGACTGGACCCCAAAGTTTTGATAGCTGAGCAAGTTACAAAGGTAATGAACTCACAATGATATTAGATGATATTAGAATTTTAACGAGAGTGGCATCTATGGAGAACACAACAAATCTCCACGCTGATACAAGCAAAGTCTTTTATTAGGCCAAAGCAATATGATACTCAAAGAGAACAAATTTCAGCTACTCCACTTTGAATAAATTGAGTAAATAAAAACTGGAATAGGCTATAAAACAAACTAAAGCCACTCAATAGAAGGGAAGAATAATAAGAGGAAGTGACATGTCAGATTTCACACAATATTGTTATTATCACAGTCTCAAGGAAAATGGTTGACTGGATAACTAGAACCTTCAAAACAAGTGATACCAACTTTATATGCATACTATTTATATAAATCACTTGTTCTCTTTAGACTATAATACTGCTGTATACTAAGTTACTAACAGCCTCTTCAATGCAGGAAAATTACAGATTTGTAAAAAGTACAGAGAAGCTTCCCAGCTTGTGCAAATTCAATCACCTAAATTACTAGGAATGGATGAAGTTTCTCGAATGGTATTCTTTGGAACGTAGGCGAAAAATGTGCATCATATTTTGCACCTGAACAATTTTGGAGGGACTGGTTCTAAATCTTCCCACAGAAACCACTCCTACGAAAGCATGAGCCTCGACAAAGAGTGCAGAATAACACCACGAGCCTCGACAAAGAGTGCAGAATAACACAAATGAAAAGCAAGAGTGCAGCGAGTACACAAGAAGACAATTCAATAAATGTAAGGGAGTAAAAACTTTGAAGACCTCCCATCATACATAAGGATAATTACCTACACATTCCCTAGCTGCCTTCATGAGAGAACTTAATAAGTTCCTCAAGTCAGTTTAGAAACTGGTCTGTCATCCATATGTTATACTGCAAGTGGCTAGCACCAACAGCCTGGTTGATCTGCCCATCAAGCGGGCGGCCTGGTCTGGGGCTGGGTTGCAGCCCTTCAAGTGAAGCAACGGATGATAGAGTGAAGCAACTTCAGAAGCCATTACTGAATGATGATACAGTGAAGCAACTTCAGAAGCCATTACTGAATGATAGAGTGAAGCAACTTCAGAAGCCATTACTGAATGATGATAGAGTGAAGCAACTTCAGAAGCAATTACTGAATGATGATAGAGTGAAGCAACTTCAGAAGCCATTACTGAATGATGATAGAGTGAAGCAACTTCAGAAGCCATTACTGAATGATGATACAATGAAGCAACTTCAGAAGCCATTACTGAATGATGATAGAGTGAAGCAACTTCAGAAGCCATTACTGAAGAATGATACAGTGAAGCAACTTCAGAAGCCATTACTGAATGATGATACAATGAAGCAACTTCAGAAGCCATTACTGAATGATGATAGAGTGAAGCAACTTCAGAAGCAATTACTGAAGAATGATACAGTGAAGCAACTTCAGAAGCCATTACTGAATGACTTGGTGGAAATATATATGTGAAGTGAGATGCCTTGTAAAAGTGTGCCAGTTATCCAAGCTGCCTGAGTCTTCAGGAAAGGGGATTCAAGTCGTCGTGATAGTGAGAGAGTGTGGCCTCCTGTTACAATCCCTGCCCTATGCTATGTTTTAACTGTGGCACTAGATGTAAAGTGTAGTGGTGGTGGAGAAACCTGATATATTGTGATGAAGATTTCAAGGTGTATAGTTCCTTGTAAGAGAGTTGCATCTTGCAGCCATCTTCTGACGTTGATTCACTCCAATCTAAGTGAATAGTTTCAATCAATTAATTAACAAGAGTAGACCAGTGACATGACCATTACCAGTATGACATGACCATTACCAGTATGACATGACCATTGCCAGTATGACATGCCCATTACCAGTATGACATGTCCACTGCCAGTATGACATGCCTATTACGAGTATGACATGACCATTACTAGTAAAGGGAAATGGAAATCACCTGAAGTTAAAGTCAAGTTTTCAGGGAAAATGGTGGTAATGAGAAGACAGACTATAGAATCGCTTTTTTTTCTTCCACAAATCAATTTAACAGGCTAAGAGTTGTTATCCTACCTCAGCTCATTTTAAAGCCCAGGATGCCACCCACAACAGTCGACTAACACCCAGGTACCTGCTTATTGCTAAGTGAACAGGGGCAACATGTGTCAAGAAACATGACTAATATTTCCACCCATGCCGGGGATCGAACCATACACAGTATGTGAGCTGAGTGCGCTGCCAACTTAGCCACGGGACCCACACAAGCTTAAGTGTGAAGTTCTCCGAGTGTGGTGCACTCAAGTTGGCACTGCGTCAAGTTGAAGGCACTGCAAGATATCTGTGTAGGTGGGTTAAGGTAAGGAAAACTCTCTTTGTAAGATAAAGAAAAGTCTGCTTAATAAATCAAGAAAAGTTTAAAAATATGAAAATGTTCAAAAAAAAAAAAAAAGTTATTTTTAACAAATTTAAATATAAAAATAATATGTAAATGAAGTAGAATCCCTTTACCGTATAAATCTCATTATGCAATATATTTTTTATACTGTAATTATATTTTTTTTAAGTTTGTTGACAAATAATTTATTGCCAGTGATACTAACTTCTCTATGGTTTGTGTAATTCCTTATATTTAAAAGATTTTCCAGTTGACTGTACTGTAATAAACGTACTAGTATACTGAAATATATTGAACACTTTTTGTAATATGTACTGATGAGATTTGTGCGGGGTACTGTGTGTAGTGAGTCACCCTGGAGTGTTTGGTGACACCACGCAGACCCAGGCAGCTGAGTCACCCTGGAGTGTTTGGTGACACCACGCAGACCCAGGCAGCTGAGTCACCCTGGAGTGTTTGGTGACACCAAGCAGACCCAGGCAGCTGTCACCCTGGAGTGTTTGGTGACACCAAGCAGACCCAGGCAGCTGAGTCACCCTGGAGTGTTTGGTGACACCAAGCAGACCCAGGCAGCTGAGTCACCCTGGAGTGTTTGGTGACACCAAGCAGACCCAGGCAGCTGAGTCACCCTGGAGTGTTTGGTGACACCAAGCAGACCCAGGCAGCTGAGTCACCCTGGAGTGTTTGGTGACACCACGCAGACCCAGGCAGCTGAGTCACCCTGGAGTGTTTGGTGACACCAAGCAGACCCAGGCAGCTGAGTCACCCTGGAGTGTTTGGTGACACCAAGCAGACCCAGGCAGCTGAGTCACCCTGGAGTGTTTGGTGACACCAAGCAGACCCAGGCAGCTGAGTCACCCTGGAGTGTTTGGTGACACCAAGCAGACCCAGGCAGCTGAGTCACCCTGGAGTGTTTGGTGACACCAAGCAGACCCAGGCAGCTGAGTCACCCTGGAGTGTTTGGTGACACCAAGCAGACCCAGGCAGCTGAGTCACCCTGGAGTGTTTGGTGACACCAAGCAGACCCAGGCAGCTGAGTCACCCTGGAGTGTTTGGTGACACCAAGCAGACCCAGGCAGCTGAGTCACCTGGAGTGTTTGGTGACACCAAGCAGACCCAGGCAGCTGAGTCACCCTGGAGTGTTTGGTGTGGTGACAGAGCGCTATCAGTTTTTGAAGCAAAAGTATTACTATTTTTGACAAGAGACCACCGTATTTTGCAAAACGATTTGTTGTGCAAGGACTCCTGTGTTAAAAGCGGACTGTACTGATGTGTACAAACACTGAGTACTGGTTGGAGGGAGTCCTGGGGGACACCAGCGCCAGCAGCTGTCACTGTGTTTGGACCGCAACCAGGCTGAGTCACCTGGTGTTTGGTGACCAGCCCAGATCCCCTGGTTGACAGAGGCGCTGTCACCTGAGGTTTGAAAGCGCACAGCTATACCTGGTGTTACAAACCACAGCTGTTGTGTTTGTGACAAAGAACGGCAGTCACCCGGTTGGAACCACGACCCAGGCATGAGTCACCCTGGGAAAGAACCCAGGCAGTTCCCTGGGTTGTGCCGACGGCAGTGTCACTGGGTGGGACCGAGCCAGGCAGCTGAGTCCCCGGTGTTTGGCACCAAGCACCAGCAGCTGTCACCTGGTTGGGACCCCAAACCCAGGCAGCTCCTGGGGTTGGGACACAAGCAGCGGCAGCTGGTCACCCTGTGTTTGGTACAAAGGCCCAGGCAGCTATCCTGGGTGTTTGACACCCAGCGGCGCTCACTGGGTTGGTGACCCAGCAGAGGCAGCTCCTGGTGTTGACACCAGACCCAGGCAGCTGTCACTGGGTTGGTGACACCACGCAGGCATTCACCTGGTGGACAAGCAGACCAGCGCTGTCACCCTGGTTTGGGACACCAGCAGACAGGCTGTACTGGGGTTGACACCAGGCCAGCAGCCTGGTTTGGACACCAAGACCGGCAGCTGTCACTGTGTTGACCAACACCAGGCGCGTCCTGTGTTGGACACCAAGCACCAGCACTGTCACTGGGTTGGGACAGCAGACAGGAGCTGACCTGGTGTTGGGACACCAACACGAGCTGAGTCCTGTGTTTGTGACCCAACAGCCCAGGCACTGAGTCACTGGGTGTTTGGACACAAGCAGACGGAGCGTACTGGTGGTACAAACCCAGCAGCGGGGTAAAATGGTGACACCAACGACCCAGGCAGCGAGTCACCTGGGGTTTGGTGACACCAAGCAGACCCAGGCAGCTGAGTACTGTGGTGTCAACACCCAGGACGCACTGCGTGTTTGGTGACACAAGCAGACCAGCAGCTGCCCTGGGTGTTTGGTGACACCAAGCAGACCCAGGCAGCTGAGTCACCCTGGTGTTGGTGACACCAAGCCCCAGGCAGCTGAGTCCCTGAGTGTTTGGTGACCAAGCAGACCCAGGCAGCTGAGCCCTGGGTGTTTGGTGACACCAAGCAGACCCAGCCTGGGACCCGGAGTGCGACCCAGAGTTAGCACCGAGTGGCCCAGGCAGCTGAGTCACCCTGGAGTGTTTGGACAGCGCCAGCAGCGAGCACGGAGTTTTGGTGACACAGGACCCAGGAGCGTCACCTGGTTGTGACACCAGCACCAGGCAGCTGGCCTGGTGTTTGGTGACACAGGCAGACCCAGGCAGCTGAGTCACCTGGAGTGTTTGGTGACACCAAGGGACCCAGCAGCCAGCCTGAGTCCCCGGAGTGTTTGGTGACACCAAGCAGACCCAGGCAGCTGAGTCACCCTGGGTTTGTGGGCCAGGCAGCTGAGACCCGGCTTTTGGTGCACCCTGGAGGTTGTGTCACCCAGAGAGTTGGTGCACCAAGCAGCTGGGGCACTGATCACCCTGGATGTTTGAGACCCGAGAGTAGGCCAGCAGACTCAGCAGGTGTTGTGCACCAGCGGTTCTGTCACCCGGAGGTTTGGTGACCCAAGCAGACTCCAGGCAGGACACCCTGGGTGTTTGGCACCAAGCGACCCAGGCAGCTGAGTCACCCTGGAGTGTTTGGTGACACCAAGCAGACCCAGGCAGCTGTCACCCTGGGGTTTGGTGACACCAAGCAGACCCAGGAGTGATCCGGAGTGTTTGGTGAACAAGGAGCAGCGAGTCCCTGGAGTTTGGTGACACCAAGCGGACCCAGGCAGCTGGTCACCCTGGAGTGTTTGGTGACACCAAGCAGACCCAGGCAGCTGAGTCACCCTGGAGTGTTTGGTGACACCAAGCAGACCCAGGCAGCTGAGTCACCCTGGAGTGTTTGGTACCAAGCGACCCAGGCAGTTCACCCTGAGTGTTTGGGACACCAACAGACCCAGGCAGCTGAGTCACCCTGGAGTGTTTGGTGACACCAAGCAGACCCAGGCAGCTGTCACCCTGGAGTGTTTGGTGACACCAAGCAGACCCAGGCAGCTGAGTCACCCTGGGGTTTGGTGACACCAAGCAGACCCAGGCAGCTGAGTCACCCTGGAGTGTTTGACACCAAGCAGACCCAGGCAGCTGCCCTGGAGGTTTGGTGACACCAAGCAGACCCAGGCAGCTGAGTCCCTGGGTGTTTGGTGACACCAACGGGCCAGGCAGCTGAGTCACCCTGGAGTGTTTGGTGACACCAAGCAGACCCAGGCAGCTGAGTCACCCTGGAGTGTTTGGCACCAAGCAGACCCAGGCAGCTGAGTCACCCTGGAGTGTTTGGTGACACCAAGCAGACCCAGGCAGCTGAGTCACCCTGGGTGTTTGGTGACACCAAGCGCACCAGGAGCTGAGCACCCTGGAGTGTTTGGTGACACCAAGCAGCCAGGCAGCTGAGTCACTCTGGGTGTTTGGTGACACCAAGCAGACCCAGGCAGCTCTGAGTCACACTGGAGTGTTGGACACCAAGCAGACCCAGGCAGCTCTGAGTCACCCTGGGTGTTTGGTGACACCAAGCAGACCCAGGCAGCTGAGTCACCCTGGGTTTGGTGACACCAAGCAGACCCAGGCAGCTGAGTCACCCTGGAGTGTTTGGTGAACCAAGCAGACCCAGGCAGCTGAGTCACCCTGGGTGTTTGGTGACACCAAGCAGACCCAGGCAGCTAGTCACCCTGGAGTGTTTGGTGACACCAAGCAGACCCAGGCAGCTGAGTCACCCTGGAGTGTTTGGTGACACCAGCAGACCCAGGCAGCTGAGTCACCCTGGAGTGTTTGGTGACACCAAGCAGACCCAGGCAGCTGAGTCACCCTGGAGTGTTTGGTGACACCAAGCAGACCCAGGCAGCTGAGTCACCCTGGAGTGTTTGGTGACACCAAGCAGACCCAGGCAGCTGAGTCACCCTGGAGTGTTTGGTGACACCAAGCAGACCCAGGCAGCTCTGAGTCACCCTGGAGTGTTTGGTGACACCAAGCAGACCCAGGCAGCTGAGTCACCCTGGAGTGTTTGGTGACACCACGCAGACCCAGGCAGCTGAGTCACCCTGGAGTGTTTGGTGACACCACGCAGACCCAGGCAGCTGAGTCACCCTGGAGTGTTTGGTGACACCACGCAGACCCAGGCAGCTGAGTCACCCTGGAGTGTTTGGTGACACCACGCAGACCCAGGCAGCTGAGTCACCCTGGAGTGTTTGGTGACACCAAGCAGACCCAGGCAGCTCTGAGTGACCTTAGAGTCAGTAATGTGTCACCTACTATATTCTGAGCCTCTGCTGTTAGCAGGAACACTGGGGAGGAGGAAGATGGGAAGGTGCAGAAGAGGAACAGGAACAGGAGGAGGAGGAGGGGGTTGGTTGAGTGTTGTGAGAGTATTCCTGGTAGTACTAACACTAAGTATTAACCATGGACAGTAAGTGTGACGACTCTGGGAAAGAAAAGGATTTGAAGACCAAACTGGCTTGGTTTTTACTGATCTATTATATTTTCCACGTGTTAGGTTACTGCGTTTATAGAGTCTAAGTGGTGGAAAAGTGTTGTCAGGTGCTGAAAGAGAACTCTGTATCACTCAATTTTTTAAGTGGTTAAGTGATTATGTGCTCTACAAGACAAACACAAGACAAAGTGAACAATACGTTAAATTTAAAAATGCCATAAGAATACGATCTTTTTTTCAGTTTTCCTGTCTCGTTTATATCCAATCATAAATTCTCTACAATCCTCTAAGAAAAAAATATATATTTTCTAACTAAATTCAATTTGATGAAACTGAATTTAGTTAGAAAATGAATATTGAATCATCATTAATATTTTGAAGATGAGGTCAGAAGAGTGATGCTTTAGTTATACAATATGAATGATTGCTAGCGCACTCAGCTCACACACTGAGGTTCGAGGACTGATCCACCGGTACGGGTGGAAACATCAGTAAAATGGGTACCTGGGTGTTAGCCGATGGTGTGAGTCGCATCCTGGGACAAAGCTGACCTAATTTGCGGGAAATGCTCAGCATAATAAGGGAATTTCTATATAGTAGTATGTCATTGATGTCAGCTATGGTCTGTATACCTTGTACATGTACTTGTAGAAATAAACATTATTATTATTCCCAGTTTTTTTTTTAACTCTTTCATTGTTATGTAAAAATGGACACAGATGTACCGTTGACAAAGCTCCTGGAGAGCGAAATGTTGCCACAATAACGTCACATCAGTTGAACCTGTGTCTTTACCTAACATTCTCTTGGTAATTCTACCACTGTTACTATTTCCTTATCCAAGTTTTATTGAACTACTGTACTATATTGATAAATATGGCCGCACATTAACTTAACTTGATGGGTACTTTCCTGGCTGCAAGATGAATCATTCAACACTGAAGACTTTCACAAGAGGCAGACTCAAACTTACTGAATGTGATTTAAGGGGAATAAAAATGCCACTCTAAGTTGCACATAAAATGGTCAACTCCGCCTCAAAATAAAAGGAACCTTTTTTAATGTTGAATTAAATGGCACCTTTTTTAATGTTGAATTAAATGGCACCTTTTTTAATGTTGAATTAAATGGCACCTTTTTTAATTAATGTTGAATTAAATGGCACCTTTTTTAATGTTGAATTAAATGGCACCTTTTTTAATGTTGAATTAAAAGGCACCTTTTTTAATGTTGAATTAAATGGCACCTTTTTTAATGTTGAATTAAAAGGCACCTTTTTTAATGTTGAATTAAAAGGCACCTTTTTTAATGTTGAATTAAAAGGCACCTTTTTTAATATTGAATTAAAAGGCACCTTTTTTTAATGTTTGAAGAGACGCGGCTGAGGATTTTGCAAGTTATCCCAGCCATTTCAGGATGCTGGAATGGCCTCAACAACTTTGGTCATGCCACATACACATGTCAATTTTTCTAAGAGTCTTGCTCTCGTTACCATAAACCAGCGTTGAAAATTTGAAGCCGATCGGATGAGGCGTTCTCAAGTTATGAGAGGAAAACCCGAATCGTTGGGAGAAGAAAAGAAATAAAAAATATATATGGTATCCATTTAATCTCCCTTCAGGGATACCGAATAATAATAATAATAATAATAATCATATTATTTTCTACTACCTATTCTACTCAATGATTCATGTATCTTCTTCCTTCCTACCTCCCTCCCTTCCTCTCTCTCTCTCTCTCTCTCTCTCTCACGTGTTCTCAACACAGGTGTACATAGTCGTGTTGAGTGGAGATAAGTGTGCATGTTATGACAACACTGGTGTTGCTTCACAGGTTGTGTATTGCCAGGTGTGTCATACAACTGAGCGAGGCGGCCACCCTGGTCGTCATTTAGCACAATCTTCTGCTTATTAAACATGCAGTTATAAATATCCTGCATAATGGCTATTATGAGAGACTCGTGGTTGTCTTGAAGGAGGAACTTGATCAGGTCCTCAAGTCACTTGCTGATCGCCTCGACTCTACTGTATATGTTGGACAGAATGTGGTCTGAGGCAGCATCCTGGAGGCTGATGTACATTCAATGAACTTCGAGAGTCTCACTACTCTCTGAGCCCGGCCATGGGCCAGGCTCGTCTGGTGCTTGTCTGGTAAACCAGGCTGTTGCTGCTGGAGGCCCGCTGCCCCACATATACATCACAGCCTGATTGATTTGGCACCTGGTGAAGATACTTGTCCAGTTTCCTCTTGAAGGCTTCTACACTTGTTCCAGCCGTGTTTCTAACATCTTCTGGCAAGATGCTGAATAGTCTGGGACCACGGATGTTGATACAGTGCTCCCTTATTGTGCCCACCGCACCCCTGCTCCTCACTGGCTGCAGGAATGACCTAGAAAACCACTACAGGTAACCCACAGGTAGCGCAAACTGGAACACTGATACAGTTTCCGCAGAATACAAGTTTAATGTGACTACCATTATATAACTAAAAAAAAAAGCTTTAAACCCGAAAAGCTCATACAAGGTACAACTTAATTATAAGTAATAAGAGTAAGTGAAATATTATGTCAAAACAACGTAGAGTTTTATAAGATTTTTTTATCAGTGACTCTCCTTCACCCACTTCGAGTATACCTGGAGGGGGCTTCGGGGGTCAATGCCCCCGCGGTCAAGTCTATGACCAGGTCTCGCGGTGGATCAGGGCCTGATCAACTAAGCTGTTACTGCTGGCCGCACGTAAACCAACGTACAAACCACAGCCCGTCTTGTCAGGTACTGACTTTAAGTGCCTGTCAAGTGCCTTCTTGAGGACAGCCAGGGGTTTATTGGTAATCCCTCTTATGTATGTTGGGAGGCGGTTGAACAGTCTTGGGCCCCTGACACTTATTGCACTTCATAACAAATACTGAGAAGCCTAAAAGCTGTACTTCTGCACAATGGGAACAAGAGCATCTTAAGGAGGACTACAACAGTTTCAAACTTCTACTGGAAGCTTTAAACTATGAAAAGTATGGCCGGTGAGATCTCGATCCAAGGAACTGGAAATGTTATAATATCATTTAAGACTACGTATGCATCCAGCCACATAGAATTACAAAGATTTTTTGCAAACAGTGCGAAGCAAGTCACTGTAGAATTAAAAAATTAATTAACAAACAGTAACGAAATGTTCAATAGAATTTTATGGTCACAATCTCTAAAATTAGGTCAACAATTAACATAAAAAAGTGGTAAATATGTATTTGCATTAAGGCAGTTTAGTGGAAAAAAGAAAATCATCTACGTGCAAATGTAGGTCACAATGTAATGGGGGTAACACAATGGGCTGGGATCCACAAATGGGCTGGGATCCACAAGTGGGCTGGGATCCACAAGTGGGCTGGGATCCACAAGTGGGCTGGGTTCCACAAGTGGGCTGGGATCCACAAGTGGGCTGGGATCCACAAGTGAGCTGGGATCCACAAATGGGCTGGGATCCACAAGTGGGCTGGGATCCACAAGTGGGCTGGGTTCCACAAGTGGGCTGGGATCCACAAGTGGGCTGGGATCCACAAGTGGGCTGGGATCCACAAATGGGCTGGGATCCACAAGTGGGCTGGGATCCACAAATGGGCTGGGATCCACAAGTGGGCTGGGATCCACAAGTGGGGTGGGATCCACAAGTGGGCTGGGATCCACATGTGGGCTGGGTTCCACAAGTGGGCTGGGATCCACAAGTGGGCTGGGATCCACAAGTGGGCTGGGATCCACAAATGGGCTGGGATCCACAAGTGGGCTGGGATCCACAAATGGGCTGGGATCCACAAGTGGGCTGGGATCCACAAGTGGGCTGGGATCCACAAGTGGGCTGGGATCCACAAGTGGGCTGGGATCCACAAGTCTGCTGGCGTGAATTTGGCAAGTTCAATCACATATTCAAAATATGTTTTAATATTTCAAAGGTATAAACATCGCGTCAATACATGATGTGTTGAGGAGGTGAAACGTTGAGTGATGATGTGTACTGAACACAAGACACAGGGAACATCAAGGATGTGTACTGAACACAAGACACAGGGAACATCAAGGATGTGTACTGAACACAAGACACAGGGAACATCAAGGATGTGTACTGAACACAAGACACAGCCAACATCAAGGATGTGTACTGAATACAAGACACAGGCAACATCAAGGATGTGTACTGAACACAAGACACAGGCAACATCAAGGATGTGTACTGAACACAAGACACAGGGAACATCAAGGATGTGTACTGAACACAAGACACAGGCAACATCAAGGATGTGTACTGAACACAAGACACAGGGAACATCAAGGATGTGTACTGAACACAAGACACAGGCAACATCAAGGATGTGTACTGAACACAAGACACAGCCAACATCAAGGATGTGTACTGAATCACAAGACAGGCAACATCAGGATGTGTACTGAACACAAGACACAGGGAACATCAAGGATGTGACTGAACACAAACACAGGGAACATCAAGGATGTGTACTGAACACAAGACACAGGCAACATCAAGGATGTGTACTGAACACAAGACACAGCCAACATCAAGGATGTGTACTGAACACAAGACACAGGCAACATCAAGGATGTGTACTGAACACAAGACACAGGGAACATCAAGGATGTGTACTGAACACAAGACACAGAGAACATCAAGGATGTGTACTGAACACAAGACACAGCCAACATCAAGGATGTGTACTGAACACAAGACACAGGCAACATCAAGGATGTGTACTGAACACAAGACACAGGCAACATCAAGACACAGGCAACATCAAGGATGTGTACTGAACACAAGACACAGGCAACATCAAGACACAGGCAACATCAAGGATGTGTACTGAACACAAGACACAGGCAACATCAAGGATGTGTACTGAACACAAGACACAGGCAACATCAAGGATGTGTACTGAACACAAGACACAGGCAACATCAAGACACATGGAACATCAAGGATGTGTACTGAACACAAGACACAGGCAACATCAAGGATGTGTACTGAACACAAGACACAGGCAACATCAAGACACATGGAACATCAAGGATGTGTACTGAACACAAGACACAGGCAACATCAAGGATGTGTACTGAACACAAGACACAGGCAACATCAAGGATGTGTACTGAACACAAGACACATGGAACATCAAGGATGTGTACTGAACACAAGACACAGGGAACATCAAGGATGTGTACTGAACACAAGACACAGGCAACATCAAGGATGTGTACTGAACACAAGACACAGGCAACATCAAGGATGTGTACTGAACACAAGACACAGGCAACATCAGGATGTGTACTGAACAAAGAACATGGAACATCAAGGGTGTACTGAACACAAGACACAGGCAACATCAGATGTGTACTGAACACAAGACACAGGCAACATCAAGGATGTGTACTGAACACAAGACACATGAACATCAAGGATGTGTACTGAACACAAGACATGGAACATCAAGGATGTGTACTGAACACAAGACAGGCAACATCAAGGATGTGTACTGAACACAAGACACAGGCAACATCAAGGATGTGTACTGAACACAAGACACATGGAACATCAAGGATGTGTACTGAACACAAGACACAGGCAACATCAAGACACAGGCAACATCAAGGATGTGTACTGAACACAAGACACAGACAACATCAAGGATGTGTACTGAACACAAGACACAGGCAACATCAAGGATGTGTACTGAACACAAGACACAGGCAACATCAAGACACAGGCAACATCAAGGATGTGTACTGAACACAAGACACAGCCAACATCAAGGATGTGTACTGAACACAAGACACAGCCAACATCAAGGATGTGTACTGAACACAAGACACAGGCAACATCAAGGATGTGTACTGAACACAAGACACAGGCAACATCAAGGATGTATACTGAACACAAGACACAGGCAACATCAAGGATGTGTACTGAACACAAGACACAGGGAACATCAAGGATGTGTACTGAACACAAGACACATGGAACATCAAGGATGTGTACTGAACACAAGACACAGGCAACATCAAGGATGTGTACTGAACACAAGACACAGGCAACATCAAGGATGTGTACTGAACACAAGACACAGGCAACATCAAGGATGTATACTGAACACAAGACACAGGCAACATCAAGGATGTGTACTGAACACAAGACACAGGCAACATCAAGGATGTGTACTGAACACAAGACACAGGGAACATCAAGGATGTGTACTGAACACAAGACACAGGGAACATCAAGGATGTGTACTGAACACAAGACACAGAGAACATCAAGGATGTGTACTGAACACAAGACACAGGGAACATCAAGGATGTGTACTGAACACAAGACACAGAGAACATCAAGGATGTGTACTGAACACAAGACACAGGGAACATCAAGGATGTACTGAACACAAGACACAGGAACATCAAGGATGTGTACTGAACACAAGACACAGGGAACATCAAGGATGTGTACTGAACACAAGACACAGGGAACATCAAGGATGTGTACTGAACACAAGACACATGGAACATCAAGGATGTGTACTGAACACAAGACACATGGAACATCAAGGATGTGTACTGAACACAAGACACATGGAACATCAAGGATGTGTACTGAACACAAGACACATGGAACATCAAGGATGTGTACTGAACACAAGACACAGGGAACATCAAGGATGTGTACTGAACACAAGACACAGGCAACATCAAGGATGTGTACTGAACACAAGACACAGGGAACATCAAGGATGTGTACTGAACACAAGACACAGGCAACATCAAGGATGTGTACTGACAAAGACACATGGAACATCAAGGATGTGTACTGAACACAAGACACATGGAACATCAAGGATGTGTACTGAACACAAGACACAGGGAACATCAAGGATGTGTACTGAACACAAGACACAGGGAACATCAAGGATGTGTACTGAACACAAGACACAGGGAACATCAAGGATGTGTACTGAACACATGACACAGGCAACATCAAGGATGTGTACTGAACACAAGACACATGGAACATCAAGGATGTGTACTGAACACAAGACACAGGCAACATCAAGGATGTGTACTGAACACAAGACACATGGAACATCAAGGATGTGTACTGAACACAAGACACAGGGAACATCAAGGATGTGTACTGAACACAAGACACATGGAACATCAAGGATGTGTACTGAACACAAGACACATGGAACATCAAGGATGTGTACTGAACACAAGACACAGGGTACATCAAGGATGTGTACTGAACACATGACACAGGGAACATCAAGGATGTGTACTGAACACAAGACACATGGAACATCAAGGATGTGTACTGAACACAAGACACATGGAACATCAAGGATGTGTACTGAACACAAGACACAGGGAACATCAAGGATGTGTACTGAACACAAGACACAGGGAACATCAAGGATGTGTACTGAACACAAGACACAGGCAACATCAAGGATGTGTACTGAACACAAGACACAGGCAACATCAAGGATGTGTACTGAACACAAGACACAGGCAACATCAAGGATGTATACTGAACACAAGACACAGGCAACATCAAGGATGTGTACTGAACACAAGACACATGGAACATCAAGGATGTGTACTGAACACAAGACACATGGAACATCAAGAATGTGTACTGAACACAAGACACATGGAACATCAAGGATGTGTACTGAACACAAGACACAGGCAACATCAAGGATGTGTACTGAACACAAGACACAGGGAACATCAAGACACAGGCAACATCAAGACACAGAGACCAGGACACAACAAACATACGTGGGAAGTAACATGGTTGTGGGTCGCCACTCAACTAGGAAAAATGGCTTCCACAAAATAAGAACGCAACCAAAACAAACCATTATTGGAAAACTTTATGAAAGGAAGTGATCCTCTTCCTGAAGAAGGTCTCAGGAGGAGAACAAAATATTCAGTTCCTTTGAGAAAACCCGATAGTGGGTTGTTACAGAGAGCGAGAGAGAAAGAGAGAGAGAGAGAGAGAGAGAGAGAGAGAGAGAGAGAGAGAGAGAGAGAGAGAGAGAGAGAGAGAAAGAGAGCTTCGGTAGCCTATGAGTGGCTCGCGAATCTGAGATGCCTTAGGAAACCCGATATAAAATTCTTTCCGACTGTATACACTACAACATAAGTCAAGACTAATTTAAAATATGCAGCGCCAGCGTGTATCTCATATGTAATCAAGCTCCTTCTTGAAGCTTGAAAAGGTCTAAAGGTTTGCAACTAGAATAATCCCAGAGCTGAAGGGTGGGCACTAAATGTAGACACTACAGAAACTTTAAGTGACGACTCTTGAAGAGAAGACTGGCAGAGACATGACTAGGATATACCAGATACTCAAAGTAATTGCTAAGGCAGCTAGGAATAGACCCTGAAATGTGAGGTCCATAGAAAAGAGGTCCCAGGTTTAAGCTGCGGACAAAAGATAAATCAGGGATGTAATGAAATACGTTTTCTAGTCTCGTAGTTGAAAATTGGAATACGTGGGATGAAACAATGTAAACAAAAGTAATACACAGATTTATGAGTAGGTATAATAAGGAAAACAGGAGGGCAGATCTTGAGACATAAATAGATGGTGTTTACAAGTAGTTGTAACGTAACGCTAGTAAACTAACTGCTAAAGTGCAACACAAAAGCCTACCCTTGACCCTCACCTTGACCATATAAGACGCAGGCTGATTTTTCCAAAACTTTTTGTGGGGAAAAAAGTGCGCCTTATATGCCAGAAAATACGGTAGTAATGTCAATGAAGGCAGTGTAGGAGGCAAGACTCAGACTGATGCAAACACAAATCAGTGGTGGTGGGAGGTGGTGCTCTCCTACCAGCTGCTTGACACAGGTGAGTTGGCACGTCACTTCCTCTGTCTTCTAATAATATATTATTTTTCCTCTATAATCTACCTTGTCCATAATTACTATCACATTTGCTTTATCTGCTTTCATAAAGTGAAGTCCAGGATCTTTCCTTAATTCATGATATAACTTAACAAATTTTTGTTGACAGTTGTGTTGCAGAGGTGTCAGCTGTGCTCAGACCTCTGCAACACAATTGTCCTCAAAGATTTGTTAAGTTATATCATGAATTATGGAAAGATCCTGAACTTCACCTTACGAAAGCAGACAAAGCAAATGCGATAGTAATTATGGACAAGGTAGATTATAGTGGAAAAAATAAACAAGATATTAGGAGACAGCGAAACCCACGCGGCTCTTTAAGACCAGCTGTATCATTTATGAAACACTAGAGCACCTTGCTTATTCAGTGGTATATACATAAAACGCAACTAGCACCGTAATAGACTACTGTCATCATCATCAATTTTCAGCCAGTTGAACAATTTATACACTCTAAGTCACAGCTACTTAATTGGAAAAATGGTTGCTGGGTCCTTGAAGATGTGTTTATGGTGGTGAAACAAGACCTTTACGGTGAGGTGAGCAAGTGTCGGGGAGGACTGGGAAAGCAGCTATCTGTAACCTTCATTACGCAAAGGAAACCTTTCTTTGTACCTCTGATGAATTTCTAGTTTTTATACTCCCGGAGCCCCAGGTTTGTCGGGAGCTTGTATGGTCAACCAGACTGTTGCTGGTGGCAGCCCGCTGGCCCACATATATATATCACCGATTAGATGATCAGGCACTTGGTGAAGATACTTGTCCAGTTTTATCTTGAAGACTTCTACACTTATCCCAGTAATGTTTTTGATATCTTCTGGTAAGATGTTGAACAATCTGAACAATTTGGGAAAATTGATGTTGATACCATGTTCTCTTGTTGTGTCACTGTGACCCTGCCCTGCACGGCTTATTTTACACTTCCTTTAATATAAACCACGGTACGGGTGAGGTTAGAACCCATGAAAAGTGAGTCGTAAGACTTTCATATCTCTCGCTCCACTACGTTATGACAAATGTGCATATTTGGGACAAGGCCCTTAAGTACCTTCCAGGTATATATTATCATCTCTCTCTCTCTCTCCTCCCTTCCAGCGAGTACATATCTGGGACTGAGACATTCCCAGTAATTCAAATGTTTTATTGGCTCCATGCAGACCGTAAATAATCTCTATATCTGATCCAGCTATAATATTTTCCCCGCCCTGAACAGGGCTGTCAACAATGAACAATACTCTAAACGAGAGAGCACAAGTGTTCTGAACAGTCACAATTGGCACAATTTCCCTTGTTTTGAACGTTCTTATATCCATGTAAAAGCAACTGCTCAAGAAGAAATTTCGCGCCTGATATTTGTCCTGCTTTGAACGGGGCCGTCAGCACTGAGCAATATTCTAAATGAGGGAGCACTAGCGATTTGAAGAGTGTCACTATTGGCATTATTTCCCTTGTTTTGAAAGTTCTCAATACCCACCCCGTCATCCTCCTGGCGGTCAAACACCGAAGCTAAGCAGCATTCGGTATAACTTATTGCTTCTCTTAGGACCTACAAGAATCATTTAAGGAATTATACGAAACGTACATGTAGCCAATCTTTTAAGAATGTGCAACAACACAGAGTCTGTTCGCTTTCATCTTGTTCCTCATCTTTATGTCCGACATAGTCAGGGACATAAATCACAGCAGCGTATCATCCTCTGCTGACAATACTAAAATTTGCATGAAAGTGGCATCCAATGAGGACTAAACAAATTTCTCCAAATGGATATACAACAAGTCTTTCAACGTTTAATGAGCACAAATTTCAGTTACTCCTCTACAGAAAAATTGAGGAAGAGCTAGAATGGAGTATAGAACTATGTAATTCTAACCTCTTAATAGACCGAAAAACTAAGGTGAAGGGCTTAGATGTGATGTTAGAAGATCTCACTATCAAAGATCACAACAGTATTATTATCACAACGGGAAATGCTAGGATACATAAGAAACTTCAAAACAAGAGATGAAAGGCCAATGATGGTCCTCTTTATGTCATATGTTCTCTCTAAGCTGGAATACTGCCGTACACAAACAGCCCCTTTCGAGGCAGGCGAAATTGCCGATCAGAGAATATACTTAGAACCTTCACTGCACATATAAGTTCAATCAAGCATCTAAAATACTAGAAACATCTGAAATCCCTTGATCTGTACTCCTTGGAATGAAAGCGAGAAAGATGCACCATAATATACACCTGGAAAATCCTAGAGGAACTGGTCCCAAATCTTCATACAGAAATCACTTCCTACGAAACTCGGCAGCCGATGCAAAATATCTCCAATGAAGACCAGGGGTGCCAAGAGTACACTGAGAGCCAATACAGTAAGTGTAAGCAGTCCAAGATTATTCAACAGCCGCCCGTCATACATAAGAGGGATTACCAATAGAATAGAGAAACCTCTTGCTATTTATAGGAATGAACTTGACAAGTTCCTCAATTCAGATACTGATCAGCTGGACTGTGATTCGCACGTCTGACTCGTGCGGTCAGTAGTAACAGACTGGTTGCTCGGGCATTGATTCACAGGAGGCCTGGACTGGGACCGTATTGCAGGGCGTTGACTCCCAGAATCATCCTTCAAGTACACTTAAACACGTAAATAAAACTAGAGAAAATCCAGTTTTGCGACGACATTAGTAACAGATGTAAAGGAGATGGAATACAAGGAGAGATTTAAAGAATACACTTAAACAACCCTAGAATAGAGGACTATCAGGGACGTGATCAGAACATGCATAATGCATAGGAAATAAGGTAAAAATGGATATTTAAGGCTGGATATTTAAAGTGTGGGGAAGAGGCAAGAGACATGGCAGTTAAAACAGGAGAGCCATAGGCCGGGCTGCGAGGACCAACCCTCACTGGTGTGTCTTAGAGTATTCAATAAGTGGAACCAACTAAATAAGTAGATGGGAAGCAAGTAATATACACAGTTCTAACAATAGGTATTGAATGGAGGCAGGAGGGTAGTAATTAGTAAAGACACTTTATAGCTTATATGTTGAGGGGGTCAGGTCAATCAGGTTATTGCTGCTAGCAGCACACAGTCAAACATAAGCTAATAAAGAACAATTTGAAGGAATTACCCAAGTTCCGTCTTGTAAACCTTACAGTTCTATTGGTAATTCCCACTTTGAATGTAAATGTGTAGCTGCTGGCCACCCCTCCCCCCTCCCTCTCCCGTAAGCAGTAATATCACTGCAGGATTGCAAACACTAGCTCCCGTATTTTCCTGATAACTGAATTTTCCTAATAATTGACCTTCATCACCTGCATTCCAATAACAACAATTTGACTGATATTAGAGAATTCCAATAATTTAGGTGTTTGAAATATTGTGAACATAACTTTCTCTGTACATTCCACACATCTACACTTTCTCCAGTCTCAAAGGAGGGGGGTAATGTTATTAGTACTGGAAAGATTACAATTGTTTCAAAAAGTATCATCTTTGGCTTAAATCTCTTGTTGTGAAGGTTCTTGCTACTTAACTTATGAATCTGAATAAATAAGAAATCCGACAAGTTGATAAATGAGACACTTGTGAAATATTTGGGAATCTTTATTCCGCAAACGTTTCGCCAGCCAGTGGCTTCTTCAGTCCACTGCAGAAGAAGGTGGAAGATGAGGAGAGTTGAGGTAATAGTCCCTGAGCCTGATGGACTGAACAAATACACTCCAGGCAGAGGGACTGATTACCTCAACTCCTCATCTTGCACATTTCTCTGATATGGACTGAAGAAGCCACTGGCTGGCGAAACGTTTCCAGAAGATACTAATACCAAGGCAGAGGGACTGATTACCTCATCTTTTGCATATAATTCTACAGTCTTCACATTAAGTCTCTGTATTGTACTGATAAAGCCACTGGTTAGCGAAACGTCTACAAATATAAACACTCAGATGTTGCACAAGTGTGTAATTGTTCAGTCTGTGCTGTGCACTCTGCCCCGATGTTTCACACTTACTACATACTAAGTGCAATTTGTTCCCACTGAATATCATGCTGTTTTCTGTGACTCACTGGAAGACTTTTGCTTTATATCAACTTGAAGGTTGATTGTAAACCTTTGATGAATTCCGAGTCTTTCTACTCCCAGAGCCCGGCCATGGGCCAGGCTCGTCTCGTGGTATCCAGATCAACCAGGCTGTGTGGTTGATGGATGATTCTCACACACATACCAGTATCATGTGTGTTTCTCGGTGTATGGATAGTGCACTGAACACTGTAGGGAGAGTGTTGGTCACTGTAGGGAGAGTGTTGGTCACTGTAGGGAGAGTGTTGGTCACTGTAGGGAGAGTGTTGGTCACTGTAGGGAGAGTGTTGGTCACTGTAGGGAGTCACTGTAGGGAGAGTGTTGGTCAGTGTAGGGAGAGTGTTGGTCACTGTAGGGAGAGTGTTGGTCAGTGTAGGGAGAGTGTTGGTCACTGTAGGGAGAGTGTTGGTCAGTGTAGGGAGAGTGTTGGTCACTGTAGGGAGAGTGTTGGTCACTGTAGGGAGAGTGTTGGTCACTGTAGGGAGAGTGTTGGTCACTTAGGGAGAGTGTTGGTCACTGTAGGGAGAGTGTTGGTCACTGTAGGGAGAGTGTTGGTCAGTGTAGGGAGAGTGTTGGTCACTGTAGGGAGAGTGTTGGTCAGTGTAGGGAGAGTGTTGGTCACTGTAGGGAGAGTGTTGGTCACTGTAGGGAGAGTGTTGGTCACTGTAGGGAGAGTGTTGGTCACTGTAGGGAGAGTGTTGGTCACTGTAGGGAGAGTGTTGGTCACTTTAGGGAGAGTGTTGGTCACTTTAGGGAGAGTGTTGGTCACTGTAGGGAGAGTGTTGGTCACTGTAGGGAGAGTGTTGGTCAGTGTAGGGAGAGTGTTGGTCACTGTAGGGAGAGTGTTGGTCACTGTAGGAGAGTGTTGGTCAGTGTAGGGAGAGTGTTGGTCACTGTAGGGAGAGTGTTGGTCAGTGTAGGGAGAGTGTTGGTCACTGTAGGGAGAGTGTTGGTCACTTTAGGGAGGTGTTGGTCACTGTAGGGAGAGTGTTGGTCACTGTAGGGAGAGTGTTGGTCAGTGTAGGGAGAGTGTTGGTCAGTGTAGGGAGAGTGTTGGTCAGTGTAGGGAGAGTGTTGGTCATGTAGGGAGAGTGTTGGTCACTGTAGGGAGAGTGTTGGTCACTGTAGGGAGAGTGTTGGTCACTGTAGGGAGAGTGTTGGTCACTGTAGGGAGAGTGTTGGTCACTGTAGGGAGAGTGTTGGTCAGTGTAGGGAGAGTGTTGGTCAGTGTAGGGAGAGTGTTGGTCAGTGTAGGGAGAGTGTTGGTCACTGTAGGGAGAGTGTTGGTCACTGTAGGGAGAGTGTTGGTCACTGTAGGGAGAGTGTTGGTCACTGTAGGGAGAGTGTTGGTCACTGTAGGAGGTGTTGGTCAGTGTAGGGAGAGTGTTGGTCACTGTAGGGAGAGTGTTGGTCACTGTAGGGAGAGTGTTGGTCAGTGTAGGGAGAGTGTTGGTCATGTAGGGAGAGTGTTGGTCAGTGTAGGGAGAGTGTTGGTCACTGTAGGGAGAGTGTTGGTCACTGTAGGGAGAGTGTTGGTCACTGTAGGGAGAGTGTTGGTCACTGTAGGGAGAGTGTTGGTCACTGTAGGGAGAGTGTTGGTCACTGTAGGGAGAGTGTTGGTCACTGTAGGAGAGTGTTGGTCACTGTAGGAGAGTGTTGGTCACTGTAGGGAGAGTGTTGGTCACTGTAGGGAGAGTGTTGGTCACTGTAGGGAGAGTGTTGGTCACTGTAGGGAGAGTGTTGGTCACTGTAGGGAGAGTGTTGGTCACTGTAGGGAGAGTGTTGGTCAGTGTAGGGAGAGTGTTGGTCAGTGTAGGGAGAGTGTTGGTCAGTGTAGGGAGAGTGTTGGTCACTGTAGGAAGAGTGTTGGTCAGTGTAGGGAGAGTGTTGGTCACTGTAGGGAAGGGGTTGGTCACTGTAGGGAGTGTTGGTCACTGTAGGGAGAGTGTTGGTCACTGTAGGGAGAGTGTTGGTCACTGTAGGGAGAGTGTTGGTCACTGTAGGGAGAGTGTTGGTCACTGTAGGGAGAGTGTTGGTCACTGTAGGGAGAGTGTTGGTCACTGTAGGGAGAGTGTTGGTCACTGTAGGGAGAGTGTTGGTCAGTGTAGGGAGAGTGTTGTTCAGTGTAGGGAGAGTGTTGGTCAGTGTAGGGAGAGTGTTGGTCAGTGTAGGGAGAGTGTTGGTCAGTGTAGGGAGAGTGTTGGTCAGTGTAGGGAGAGTGGGAAGACAAAGGGAGAGGAGGGCAGGAATTGTGTCAGTGACACAAGTAGTGAAAACATCAAAGAGGCACTCACTGAGAGGAGCTTAGTGAGAGGCACTCACTGAGAGGAGCTTAGTGAGAGGCACTCACTGAGAGGAGCTTAGTGAGGCACTCACTGAGAGGAGCTTAGTGAGAGGCACTCACTGAGAGGAGCTTAGTGAGAGGCACTCACTGAGAGGAGCTTAGTGAGAGGCACTCACTGAGAGGAGCTTAGTGAGAGGCACTCACTGAGAGGAGCTTAGTGAGAGGCACTCACTGAGAGGAGCTCTGTGAGAGGCACTCACTGAGAGGAGGTCTGTGAGAGGCACTCACTGAGAGGAGCTCTGTGAGAGGCACTCACTGAGAGGAGGTCTGTGAGAGGCACTCACTGAGAGGAGCTCTGTGAGAGGCACTCACTGAGAGGAGCTCTGTGAGAGGAACTCACTGAGAGGAGCTCTGTGAGAGGAACTCACTGAGAGGAGCTCTGTGAGAGGAACTCACTGAGAGGAGCTCTGTGAGAGGAACTCTGTTAGCCAAGCTCTGTGAGACACTCAATGAGAGGTGCTCTGCGAGAGGAACTCTGTGAGACGTGCTCTGATATAGGGACTCACTAAGAGGAACTCTGTGAGAGGAGCTCTGTGAGAGGAACACTGTGAGAGGAACTCACTGAGAGGAGCTCTGTGAGAGGAACACTGTGAGAGGAACTCGGTGTTACCATCAGGCACGAGGAATCCTGAAGTGAAACCTACCCGGGATAGTTCACCCAGGATAACTCACCCGGGATAGTTCACCCAGGATAACTCACCCGTGATAGTCCACCCAGGATAACTCACTCGTGATAGTTCACCCAGGATAACGTCACCGGCCCGATAGTTCACCAGGAAAACCCCGTGCACGGATCGATTACGTGAGTCCCAGGATAACTCACCCGTAGTGGATAGTGTTCACCGGAAACTCACCGTGATAGGGAATCAGTGTAGTTAGGATAACCTTCACGTGATAGTCACAGGATAACTCCGTGATAGTTCACCAGGATAACTCCCCGTGATAGTTCACACTCGTAGAAGGAAACTCACCCGTATAGTTCACCGGATAACTCACCCGGATACGGATAGTTCACCAGGATAACTCACCGTGAGAGTTCACCAGGATAACTCACGTGATAGTTCACCAGGATAACTCACCGTGATAGAGTTCATGAGGATACTCACCGTGAAGATTCCCCGTAACTCTCAGTGGATAGTTCACAGGATAACTCACCGTGATGTCACCGGGATAACTCGTGTAGTTCAAGGTAACTGGTCACCGTAGTAGCCAGGAGTGTGTCCGGTAGGGATAGTTCACTCCAGGATAACTCAGTGATAGTTCACCAGGATAACTCGGATGTTCAGGTTGTGTCGTGAGGAAAGATTCGTGATAGTTCACAGGATAACTCACCCGGATAGTAGTATAGTTCACTCCAGGATAACTCACGTGATAGTTCACCCAGGATAACTCACCCGTGATAGTTCACTAGGATAACTCACCGTGATAGTTCACCAGGATAACTCACGTGATAGTCCCCGCTTAGTACAGGATACTACTCGTGATGCACCGTGATAGTTCACCTGCACGGATAACTCACCGTGATAGTTCACCAGATAACTCACCGTGATAGTTCACCTGAAGTCAGGATAACTCACCGTGATAGTAGTCACCAGGATAACTCACTCAGTGATAGTTCACCCAGGATAACTCACCGTGATAGTCACAGGATCGATTCCCAGGATAACTCACCCGTGATAGTTCACCAGGATAACTCACCCGTGATAGTTCACCAGATAACTCACCGTGAGATAGTTCAAGACACTCGTGTAGTGACCAGATCAGATTCACGGACTTATAAGCTAGGACTTCAGTGAATGTCACGATACTCGATGACCCAAGGAGGCTCTGCGGCATGTGCATAGGCTCACTGAGGCACCCAGTCACTAAGGTAGACCGTGAGCTGAGAGACGGATCGTGAGGGACTCACCTAGCACTGGACTCTTGAATTACCGGAACCATCCAACAAGGAGATCTTGATCCTGATATATCCTCCAGACCACCAGATAACTCACCCGTGATAGTTCACCCAGGATAACTCACCCGTGATAGTTCACCCAGGATAACTCACCCGTGATAGTTCACCCAGGATAACTCACCCGTGATAGTTCACCCAGGATAACTCACTCGTGATAGTTCACCCAGGATAACTCACCCGTGATAGTTCACCCAGGATAACTCACCCGTGATAGTTCACCCAGGATAACTCACCCGTGATATTTCACCCAGGATAACTCACCCGTGATAGTTCACCCAGGATAACTCACCCGTGATATTTCACCCAGGATAACTCACCAGTAAAAGTTCACCCAGGATAACTCACTCGTGATAGTTCACCCAGGATAACTCACTCGTGATAGTTCACCCAGGATAACTCACCCGTGATAGTTCACCCAGGAAAACTCACCCGTGATAGTTCACCCAGGATAACTCACTCGTGATAGTTCACCCAGGATAACTCACTCGTGATAGTTCACCCTGGATAACTCACCCATGATAGTTCACCCAGGATAACTCACCTGTGATAGTTCACCCAGGATAACTCACTCGTGATAGTTCACCCAGGATAACTCACCCGTGATAGTTCACCCAGGATAACTCACCCGTGATAGTTCACCCAGGATAACTCACTCGTGATAGTTCACCCAGGATAACTCACCCATGATAGTTCACCCAGGATAACTCACCCGTGATAGTTCACCCAGGATAACTCACCGTGATAGTTCACCCAGGATAACTCCTGTGTAGTTCACCCGTGATATCACCTGTGTCACCCAGGATAACTCACCCGTGATAGTTCACCCAGGATAACTCACCCGTGATAGTTCACCCAGGATAACTCACCCGTGATAGTTCACCCAGGATAACTCACCCTTGATAGTTCACCCAGGATAACTCACTCGTGATAGTTCACCCAGGATAACTCACTCGTGATAGTTCACCCAGGATAACTCACCCGTGATAGTTCACCCAGGATAACTCACCCGGATAGTTCACCCAGGATAACTCACCCGTGATAGTTCACCCAGGATAACTCACTTATCACAGTACATGTGATAGTTCACCCAGGATAACTCACCCGTGATAGTTCACCCAGGATAACTCACCGTGATAGTTCACCCAGGATAACTCACTCGTGATAGTTCACCCAGGATAACTCACCCGTGATAGTTCACCCAGGATAACTCACCCGTGATAGTTCACCCAGGATAACTCACCCGTGATAGTTCACCCAGGATAACTCACCCGTGATAGTTCACCCAGGATAACTCACCCGTGATAGTTCACCCAGGATAACTCACCCGTGATAGTTCACCCAGGATAACTCACCCGTGATAGTTCACCCAGGATAGAATCCCTTCACCCGTGATAGTTCACCCAGGATAACTCACTCGTGATAGTTCACCCAGGATAACTCACCCGTGATAGTTCACCCAGGATAACTCACTCGTGATAGTTCACCCAGGATAACTCACCCGTGATAGTTCACCCAGGATAACTCACCGTGATAGTTCACCCAGGATAACTCACCCGTGATAGTTCACCCAGGATAACTTACTCGTGATAGTTCACCCAGGATAACTCACCCGTGATAGTTCACCCAGGATAACTCACCCGTGATAGTTCACCCAGGATAACTCACCCGTGATAGTTCACCCAGGATAACTCACCCGTGATAGTTCACCCAGGATAACTCACCCATAATAGTTCACCTGGGATAGTTCACCCAGGATAACTCACCCGTGATAGTTCACCCGTGATAGTTCACCCAGGATAACTCACCCAGGATAGTTCACCCGTGATAGTTCACCCAGGATAACTCACCCAGGATAGTTCACCTGGGATAGTTCACCTTGGTACAGCTCACCAGAGAACCAACATCTACAACCACCTATTCCAATAACACTAATACCACAAGTGACAACATCAATAGTCCTGACACCGCATTTCTGACACCACAGTTACATTCCTGACACCACCACCACTCCTGACAACACCACCACTTCGTGCACCACCGGTATTGTCAGTAGTGTGTCACTGATTACTTATAATATACTTGTGTAGTATATATAGATAATACCAGCTATATTATAGTTAATCTCCCTAGCAAGGTGTGACGTCACGAGTTCCGCTCATGTTAGCGCCTGGCCCCAGACATGCCCTCTCAGTTCCCGTTACGCCACACTAGAGAAGGCATAGGCTGCTGGGCTCCCCTCATAGACTCTATCAATATAAGTTAGCAAACGACCTTGTGTGTATTACTTCGACCGTCCATCTCTCCAGAACACCGTCACCAACACTTCCACCACCAATCTTACCAACATTCCCACACTACCACCACAAACATTAAAGTTCCCATCGCCGTCACAAATTCTCCAACCACCACAATTCCACCACTAGCACCACCACCACCACTTGTCCGACCAAAAACACTCGCCACCACCATCGCCCCTTCTACGACCACTGTAATTTAGCCCACCACATACAACAAAACAATGCTACCAAAACCAGTATCACCAGTTAAACTCAACCATTAGGAACGTTGCTACAGAACCACCACTACCACAGCCACAAACCTGTCACGACCACAACAACAATTACCACGTAAACATACAAACATACATTGCAAAAGTCCATAATTACTAGTCTTAAATATCTCGTGGTGGCAAGAGCCAAGCCAGGCGCCATCCTACAATCTATAAAAACCATTGATACAACGCCACACAACAAACTCTGTGAGTGAATAACAAAGAAACAAACTACTAACAGATACAACTGACGTAGACGTCAAAATTTTGAAGTGTTGAGAAGAAAGACTGTTCAACACATGCAGTGTTGAGAAAAAAGACTGTTCAACACATGCAGTGTTGAGAAAAAAGACTGTTCAACACATGCAATGTTGAGAAGTAAGATTGATCAACACATGCAGTGTTGAGAAGTAAGATTGATCAACACATGCAGTGTTGAGAAGTAAGATTGATCAACACATGCAGTGTTGAGAAGTAAGATTGATCAACACATGCAGTGCTGAGCACTAAGATTGATCAACACATGCAGTGCTGAGCACTGAGATTGATCAACACATGCAGTGTTGAGAAGTAAGGTGGGTCAACATACTTGCTCTCACAATGTTTACACGACAACTTGGGTTTAGATCAGCCAGTCCAGCCTCACTCTGCTTGTGAATGCACTTTAAGACAAGCAAAATGATGACATAATATACATATCATGGAAAAACCTTTGAAAAGTGGTACAATGCTGTAGCAGTATACAACATGAGCACTGACCAAAAAAATCGGTAAAGTGGTCAAATGGATTCTCAAATTAAAACAAAAAGTAACACTAGACCTAAGAGACACTAGACCACGAAGAAAGTAATAAAACAAAACCACTATCGTCTACAATAAAGTGAGGTGCACGCCAAAGAACATCGTCTTGTATCAAAATACTTGTGTCGTTTTCCATGGTTCTTCTCTTGCAGCTTCCTTGCTGAGTACCTGGTCAACGAGGCTGTTGCCACTAACGATACGCATGCATATCAGGCCATCACAGTGCGGATGACGGGGCACTAGCAAGAGACAGTCAAGTTTCTTCTTGAAAACGTCGACAATTGTTCGGGCAATGTTTATATGTGCTCTTAACACGTTATAACATTCTTCGTCGGCAATACAAGAATTTCAATAAGTTGCATTAGTCAAAAAAAATATTTTTTTTAAATGAGCTTTTAACTGAGAAAGGCTGGTTTTGGTCCTATTTGTTAGAAACTTGAGGGAGAAAGTATGGAGGAGGTGAATGTATTCAGATATTTGGGAGTGGACGTGTCAGCAGATGGGTCTATGAAGGATGAGGTGAATCATAGAACTGATAAGAATATCCATCTGCTAACTACACAACTGATTAATTCGGCACTAATTTTGTGTGCTATGATAGCATGATCACACCTGTCGAAGGCATTTGCAAAGTTTAAGGTAAATAAACTATATCCTGTTTCTACATGTGGGGTTCCTGCTTATCATATAAGGTATATACCTGAAGGTTACCTGAAGACTATGAGGTCTCCGCCCCCACGTCTCAGACCCAGACCAAGCCTCCTCGTTCATGGCTATTTCACATTAGTCAATGGAAAGATAAAATTAAAGACTAGGAGGTAGAGTTCTCCCCTCCCCGTAAACTCAATTACGTAATTACACACTTTGCCGTGGCGCTGGAGAGTGTGGCCTCAACAGCTTTACTGGGAGCTTCTCTCATCGCTCAAAGTGTGTAACTTACTCAAGTTGAAGATTTAGACACTTATGTGGAGGGAGAAGGTAGTTCAGCGTGTGTCCTGCCTGGTGCTCACATCTTACATGAGAGTATGACACTTACAACACCACAACCTTGACACAGTGTCATGGCCCTCCTGCCTGGTGCTGACATCTCACCTGAGAGTATGACACCCACAACATCACAACCTTGACACAGTGTCATGGTCATCCTGCCTGGTGTTGACATCTCGCTTGGGAGTATGACACCCACAACACCACAACCATGGCACACGATCTTGGCCCTCCTGCCTGGTGTTCACGGTTTTTTTGAGAGTATAACATTCACACCACAACCTTGGCACATCACAGAGCGAGGACCTCCTGCCTTGTGTTGACAACACACCTGGCCCTCCTACCTGGTGTTGACACTACACCTGGCCTTCCTACCTGGTGTTGATACTACACCTGGCCCTCCTACCTGGTGTTGACACTACACCTGGCCTTCCTGCCTGATGTTGACACTACACATGATAGTAATATACCCATAACACTACAACTTTGACACAACACAGAACACCTGGCCCTCTTACCTGATGGTGACACCTTACCTCAGAATATGACACCCTCAACACCACACACATACGACACACCATCCTGGCACTCCTGCCTGATCAAGCAGGCGTGGCACTCACCTGAAACAAAGAAAACAAAAGTCAGAAGGAGGTAGCGTATGTCACGAGTTCCTTATAAAAATTCAATAAAAAAAAAAATTATAGGAAATTATTAAATTAGATAACAATGTAATTAGAGTAATGAACACTGGAGACAAAGGTAAATAGTGAATTGGGAACTGTTTATTTTGGACTCCAACAGAGACCTTCTTCAGTATACCTTTACCTTTAATATACCTTATATATAGGTATATATTATCATGTATCTCTCTCTCCTCCGCTCCAATGAGTACATGTTCAAGACTTGAAGGCGTTCCCAGTAATTTAGGTGTTTTACTGGATCAATGTGAGTCGTAAACGATCTCTGTATTTGTTCCAGCTCTGATATTTCCCCTGCTTTAAACGGGGCCGTCAGCACTGAGCAATATTCTAAGTGAGGGAGCACTAGCGATTTGAAGAGTGTCACCATTGGCATTATTTCCCTTGTTTTGAAACTTCTCAATACCCATACCGTCATCTTCCTGGCTGTCTTGATCGTTGTCTTATTATTTTCTTTAAAAGAAAGGTCAGCTGGCATAATTACTCCCAGGTCTTTTACGTGTTCCTCGTGCTCCTTTCGTTCTATGTGGTGACCCTCTTGAGTTTTGTATATAGTATTCCTTTTGACTTCTTCATTTTTTCCATACCTCAGCAGCTGAAACTTATCACCATTGAACGTCATGTTGTTCTCCACTGCCCATTGGAAGACCCTGCTTATGTCCTCCTGTAATTTTTCAGTGTCCTCTACCGTAGTGACTTTCATGCTTATTTTAGTGCCATGTGTAAATGATGATACAAAAAGAAAAACAGCAGAGGTGCCAGGACAGTGCCTTGGGGCACTGAGCTTTTGACCTCGCTGATGCTGGATCTTGCTCTGTTTACTACTACTGTTTGTGTTCTGTGTGTCAGGAACCCGAAAATCCATCCGCATACCTTCCCCGTAATGTCTATTGCCTTCATTTCGTGAGCTATCACTCCATGATCGCATTTGTCAAACGCCTTTGCAAAATCTGTGCAAATCACATCTGCGTTTTGGTCGTCTTCCAACGCCTTTCTGTCATAATGGTTCAGCAGCTGTGACAGGCATGATCGTCCCGCTCTAAAGCCATGCTGGTCCATGAAGCTTGTAATCTGTAGAAGAGTTTCTCAGTACTAAATTATAGTTTTCTTATGTCTCTATGTGAGATTTTTTATTATAGAAAGATGAGATTCATCTTTCTAACAGAACTGAAAAGCTGATGCTTGACACTTGTATAAGGCTCACTCCAGCAAGATATAGTACTGGTGGGCCCCGCTTTACAGCGCTTCGCTAATACAGCATTTTCAATTATAGCCATTCTTCATATATTCAAACTTCCTACAATAAATATATTCACTATAAGCTAAGGATGAAAATATTTTAAGGTAGGTAATGAGTGTGCTGTATATGCATTTTTCAGGCCCACTTCTATTGCTCACTTAATATATGATAGTGTAAACATGGTATCAGGATTTTATATGCATTTGAAAGTGAAAAAAAGAAGAAGAAAAAAAGAAGCCCCCCCCCCTCTGTTTCACTTTACAGCGGCAGCGGGGAACCTACTCTGGTGTGTAAGGGGGGTCGCCTGTGCTTGCTCCTCTACACTTTCTCTTATATTTTACAACAAATCATAACTCAATACCACTTGTGCAACATTCTTCACAAAATACACAAGAATCTCTTGATAACTTGTGAGTTAATGGTTTAAAGGATCATAACCTCCAGTCAAGCTAAAACTCTTCAATTGGAAAGGAAACACTAGAAGAATAAATCCTGAAAGTAACTGGAGTATACCTGGAGGGTGTTACGGGAGTCAACACCCCTGCGGCCCGGTCTGTGACCAGGCCTCATGGTGGATCAGGGACTGATCAACCAGACTGTTATTGCTGGTCGCACGCAAATCGACGTACGAACCACAACCACACCCATCCCATCCAAGTACTAACCAAATGCAACGTTGCTCAACTTGGCTGGTCGGACGAGAAGCGGTGCGTTCGTGAGCCGGAAAGAGCACCATTAATCATGCTACAAAGCAAAACATTTAAGAAGCTTCTGTTTAACAAGAACATGAGAGTAGTACCTCCATGGTAGTACCTCTATGAGCTACTACCATGGGGGTACTACCCGCGAGGTACTACAACACACGTCGCCTCCAAGATAAAAAAAAAATCAATGGCGAACAGAGATTAAAGTGAATATATAAAATAAGCTAAAAGAAAAAAAAGAAATTAAATTGAAACGGAATATCAAACAAGTGAACAAACTCACTGAAGGAAAGAGGATTGCAAAAAGATTTATAACAATATCTGAAATTCTATATTTGCAGAGCGCTGGAGTAACTATCACTACCTGGATCAAATGATACAAAGCTGATAGCTAGGCTAACAAAATATTTTTAAAACAAAATACCTGTGGTTGAAATAGACACACATGCAAAGCAAAACTTTTATTGAGACTTTTGTCCAGTACAACAGCGTGTACAACACTTTTTTTTCAGGCAAAAATGTTGCCTCAATAAAAGTTTTGCGGGGCTTTTGTGTCTATTTCAACCATAGTGTCAGTTATGAGTCCTGTATCTCCACTAAATATTAAGTCAATGATGAATATTAAAAGCAATTATACTCTACAATAAGTCTAGTGAATTATTATACCTTAGATACACCTTTCACGAGTTTCAAGAGTTTCTACTCGTGGAGCCCGGCCATGGGCCAGGCTCGTCTGGTGTCATGGGCCAGACTCGTCTGGTGCCATGGGCCAGGCTCGTCTGGTGCCATGGGCCAGGCTTGTCTGGTGCCATGGGCCAGGTTCGTCTGGTGTCATGGGCCAGGCTCGTCTGGTGTCATGGGCCAGGCTCGTCTGGTGCCATGGGCCAGGCTCGTCTGGTGCCATGGGCCAGGCTCGTCTGGTGCCATGGGCCAGGTTCATCTTGTGCCATAGGCTTGTCTGGTGCCATGGGCCAGGCTCGTCTGGTGCCATGGGCCAGGTTCATCTTGTGCCATGGGCCAGGCTCGTCTGGTGCCATGGGCCAGGCTTGTCTGGTGCCATGGGCCAGGCTCGTCTGGTGTCATAGGCCAGGCTCGTCTGGTGCCATGGGCCAGGCTTGTCTGGTGCCATGAGCCAGGCTCGTCTGGTGTCATGGGCCAGGCTCGTCTGGTGCCATGGGCCAGGCTCGTCTGGTGCCATGGGCCAGGCTCGTCTGGTGCCATGGGCCAGGTTCATCTTGTGCCATAGGCTTGTCTGGTGCCATGGGCCATGCTTGTCTGGTGTTATGGGTCAGGCTCGTCTGGTACCATGAGCCCCGCTTTACAGCGCTTAGCTCTACGGCGTTTCACTAATGCAGCAGTTTCCAATTATAGCCATTCTTCACTTGTTCAGACTTGCTACAATAAATATATTCACCACTCACAATGAGCTAAGGACAAAAATATTTTAAGGTAAGTAATGAGTGAACTGTATATGTATTTGTAGGCCCAGTTCTATTGCTCACTTAATATATGATAGTGTAAACATGTTATCAGGCTTTTATATGCAGTTGAATATTAAAAAACGATTCACTTTACAGCAATTTTAGCTTTAAGACCTCAGCCCTGAACCTAACCTGCCGTATAAGCGGGGCCCTCTTGTAGTGCTGGGTGTTCTGCTGTCAGGTGACAGTGGCAGTGAAGCTTCTGGTGTGATTGGCTCTCAGCTTCTGACCTTGCCTATTAAGCTACATGCACTATCATTACTGGATTCTGTCTTCTTGGACCTTATCATACCTATTCTTAAAACTGTACAACTTTCATCTCAAATAATCTGTCCCTGTTCACTCTAAACATCCTAAAATATTTTGTATGTAACGATCGTGTCTCTCCGTAGCTATTTTTTGTATTATTGGTTATTAGTAGGTTCCAGTACCAATCCTGTCGTGAACCGTTGCATCTTACCTTTGATGAGTTTCGAGAGTTTTTCTACTCCCTTGTCCAGGATTGTATAGTGTTTGCCTGATCAACCAGACTGTTGCTGCTAGTGGCCCAATGTGTTTGTAAGTCGAGGACTTACTGTATTATGAATATTATACACAATGTTTCCTGAACAATCTTACCTAACCTAACTGGAACAACACAAAAATACAATAACACCTGAACAACACAAAAATACGACAACAATGGAACACAAAAATACGATAACATTGGAACACAAAAATACGATAACACTGGACCAACCAACACAAAAATACAATAACACTGGAACACAAAAATACGATAACACTGGAACACAAAAACACGACAACATTGGAACACAAAAATACGATAACAATGGACCAACACAAAAACACGACAACATTGGAACACAAAAATACGACAACGTTGGAACACAAAAATACGATAACATTGGAACACAAAAATACGATATACCTTTGATATACCTTTGAAGAGTTTCGAGAGTATCTACTCTCTGAGCCCGGCCATGGGCCAGGCTCGTCTGGTGCTTGCCTGGTCAACCAGGCTGTTGCTGCTGGAGGCCCGCTGCCCCACATATCCATCACAGCCTGGTTGATCTGGCACCTGGTGAAGATATTTGTCCAGTTTCTTGAAGGCTTCTACACTGGTTCCAGCCGTGTTTCGATATCTTCTGGTAAGATGTTGAATAGTCTGGGACCCCGGATGTTAATACAGTGCTCCGTATTGTCCCCACCGCACCCCTGCTCCTCACTGGATTTATTTTACACTTTCTCCCATATCTCTCACTCCAGTATGTTGTTATGGCAGTGTGCAGATTTGGGACCAGGCCTCAAGTACTTTCCATGTATATATTATCATGTATTCTCTCTCCTCCGCTCCAATGAGTACATGTTCAAGACTTGAAGGCGTTCCCAATAATTTAGATGTTTCAATGGCTCAATGTGAGCCGTAAACGATCTCTGATTTGTTCCAGCTCTGCTATTTCTCCTGCCCTGAACGGGGCCGTCAGCACTGAGCAGTATTCTAAGTGAGGGAGCACTAGCGATTTGAATAGTGTCACCATCGGCATTATTTCCTTGTTTTGAAAGTTCTCAATACCCACCCCGTCATCTTCCTGGCTGTTGTGATCTTTTGTCTTGTTATGGTCTTTAAACGACAGATCAGCAGACATAATTATTCCCAAGTCCTTTACGTGTTCCTTTCGTTCTATGTGGTGACCTCTTGCGTTTTGTATATAGTGTTCCTTTTGAGTTCTT
>WNWK01004258.1:0-144621 GCA_009830355.1 Cherax destructor | reverse complement strand
GAGTGATGTATTAATGTAGGTGTATGGTGATGTATTAATGTCGAGTGTATGGTGGTATTAATGTCAGTGTATGGTGATGTATTAATGTAGAGTGTAAGAGTGATGTATTAATGTCGGTGTATAGTGATGTATTAATGTCGGGGGTATGAGTGAGGGTTTAATGTCAGTGTATGGTGTTTTAAATTAATGTCAGTGTATGAGTGATGTATTAATGTCAGTGTATAGTGATGTATTAATGTCGTGTATGAGTGATGTATTAATGTAGAGTGTATGAGTGATGTATTAATGGGGTGAAAGAGTGATGTATTAATGTCGAGTGTATGAGTGATGTAGTAATGTCGAGGTATGAGTGATGTAATAAAGGGGGGTTATGAGTGATGTATTAATGTCAGTGTATAGTGATGTATTAATGTCGAGTGTATGAGTGATGTATTAATGTAGAGTTTTGAGTGATGTATTAATGTCAGTGTATGAGTGATGTATTAATGTAGAGTGTATGGTGTTATTAATGTAGAGTGTATGAGTGATGTATTAATGTAGAGTGTATGGGTGATGTATTAATGTAGAGTGTATGAGTGATGCATTAATGACAGTGTATGAGTGATGTATTAATGTCAGGAAAGGAGTGATGTATTAATGTCGAGTGTTAGGATGTTTTAATGCCCAAATTACGAGTGTGGATTAATGCCCAGTGTAAAAAGGTGTGGTATTCATGCCCAGTGTCGAGTGTGGTATTGATGTCCAGTGTACGAGTGTGGTATTGATGTCCAGTGTATGGGGTGTGGTATTGATGTCCAGTGTATGAGTGGGGTTTTGATGCCCAGTGTACGGGGGTGTGGTATTGATGCCCAGTGTATGAGTGTGGTATTGACCAGTGTATAAAAAAAGGTATTGATGTCCAGTGTATGAGTGTGGCATTGATGTCCAGTGTATGAGTGTGACATTGATGTCCAGTGTATAAAGTGTGGTATTGATGCCCAGTGTATGAGTGTGGTATTGATGTCCAGTGTATGAGTGTGGTATTGATGTTCAGTGTACGAGTGTGGCATTGATGTCCAGTGTATGAAAATGGTATTGATGTCCAGTGTATGAGTGTGGCATTGATGTCCAGTGTATGAGTGGGTTGATGTCCAGTGTATGAGTTTTATTGATGCCCAGTGTATGAGTGTTATTGATGTCCAGTGTATGAGTGTGGTATTGATGCCCAGTTTTGAGTGTGGTATTGAGGGCCCAGTTTTGAGTGTGGGTATTGATGCCCAGTGTATGAGTGTGGCATTGATGTCCAGTTTTATGAGTGTGGCATTGATGTCCAGTGTATGAGTGTGGAATTGATGTCCAGTGTATGAGTGTGGCATTGATGTCCAGTGAAAATGGGCATTGATGTCCAGTGTATGGGGTGTGGCATTGATGTCCAGTGTATGAGTGTGGCATTGATGTCCATTTGGGAGTGTGGCTTTTAATGTTCAGTGTATGAGGGGTGGCATTGATGTCCAGGGGATAAAGTGTGGCTTGATGTCCAGTGTATGAGTGGGGTTTATTGATCCCCCAGTGTATGAGTGTGGCATTGATGTCCATTTATGAGTGTGGCATTGATGCCCAGTGTATGGTGTGGCATTGATGTCCAGTGTATGAGTGTGGCATTGATGCCCAGTGTATGAGTGTGGCATTGATGTCCAGTGATGAGTGTATTGATGTCCAGTGTATGAGGTGGTATTGATGTCCAGGGAAGGTGGGTATTAAAAAGTTTTGGTTGGTTTTATTGATGTCCATGTTTGAGTGTGGCATTGATGTAGGATGAGTGTGGCATTGATGTCCAGTGATGGGCATTGATGTCCAGTGTATGAGTGTATTGATGTCCAGTGATGGGAAATTGATGTCCAGTGTATGAGTGGGGTTTTGATGCCCAGTGTATGGGGTGGGGTATTGATGTCCAGTGTATGAGTGTGGCATTGATGTCCAGTGTATGAGTGTGGCATTGCCAGTGTATGAGTGTGGCATTGATGCCCATTTATGAGGAATTGATGCCCAGTGTATGAGTGTGGCATTGATGTCCAGTGTATGAGTGTGGTATTGATGTCCAGGTATGAGTGGGGTTTGATGCCCGGGAAATGAAGGTTTTGGTATTGATGTCCAGTGTATGGGGTGTGGCATTGATGTCCAGTGTATTGAGTGTGGCATTGATGTCCAGTGTATGAGTGTGGCATTGATGCCCGGTATGAGTGGGGCATTGATGTCCAGTGATGAGTGTGGCATTGATGTCCATTTAAGGAGTGTGGTATTGATGCCCAGTGTATGAGTGTGGTATTGATGCCCAGTTTTGAGTGTGGTATTGATGTCCATTTATGAGTGGGCATTGATGTCCAGTGTATGAGTGGGATTGATGTCCAGTGTAGGGAGTGTGGTATTGATGTCCAGTGTATGAGTGTGGTATTGATGCCCATGTAGGGGGTATTGATGTCCAGTGTATGATTTATTGATGTCCAGTGTATGAGTGTGGCATTGATTTTCCAGTGTATGAGTGTGGATTGATGTCCAGTGTATGGGGTGTGGTATTGATGTCCAGTGTATGAGTGTGGCATTGATGCCCAGTGTATGAGTGTGGCATTGATGTCCAGTGAAAGGAGTGTGGCATTGATGTCCAGTGTATGAGTGTGGATTGATGCCCAGTGTTAGTGTGGTATTGATGTCCAGTGTATGAGTGTGGTGAGAAAAGTTTGGTTGAAAAGGGTTTGGGGGGGGTGGTGACACATGAGCTGGGAACACCACCAAGTAATACACAGGTTCAAGCTCAATACACAGGTTAAAACTCAATACACAGGTTCAACCCTAAATACACAGGTTAAAGCTCAATACACAGGTTCAAGTTCAATACACGGGTTCAAGCTCAATACACGGGTTTTCAAGCTCAATAAAAGGCTCAAGCTCAAAACACAGGCTCAAGCTCAAACACAGGTTAAAACTAAATTTACACAGGCTCAAGCTCAAAACACAGGCTCAAGCTCAATACACAGGCTCAAGCTCAATACACAGGCTCAACCCAAAAACACAGGCTCAAGCTCAATACACAGGTTCAAGCTCAATACCCTCAAGCTCAATACACAGATTCAAGCTCAATAAAAGGCTCAAGATAAAAAGGTTCAAGTTCAATACACAGGTTCATGTTCAATACACAGGCTCAAGCTCAATACACAGGTTCAAGTTCAATACACAGGCTAAAGCTCAATACACAGGTTCAAGCTCAAACACAGGCTCAAGCTCAATACACAGGTTCAAGTTCAATACACAGGTTCAAGCCTACACAGGTTCAATCCCCAACACACAGGTTCAAGCTCAATACACAGGTTCAAGTTCAATACACAGGCTCAAGCTCAATACACAGGCTAAAACTCAATACACAGGTTCAAGCTAAAACACGGGTTTTAAAGCCTATAAAAGGTTCAACCCCCAATACACGGGTTTTAAGCCCAATACACAGGTTCAAGCTCAATACAAAAGGTTCAAGTTCAATACACGGGTTCAAACTCAATACACAGGTTCAAGCTCAATACACAGGTTCAAGTCCAATACACAGGTTCAAGCTCAATACACAGGTTCAAGCTCAATATATAGGTTTTAGTTCAAAGCACAGGTTCAAGCCCAATTTACAGGTTCAAGTTCAATACACAGGTTCAAGCTCAATACACAGTTTCAAGTTCAATATACAGGTTCAAGCTCAATACACAAATTCAAGCTCAATACACAGGTTCAAGCCCAAAAAAACACAGGTTCAAGTTCAATACACAGGTTCAAGCTCAATACACAGGTTCAATCTCAATACACAGGTTCAAGCTCAATACAAAAGGTTCAAGCTCAATAAAAGGTTCAAGCTAAAACACAGGTTCAACCAAAAACCCACAGGTTCAAGTTCAAAGCACAGGTTCAAGCTCAATACACAGGTTCAAGTCCAAAGCACAGGTTCAAGCTCAATACACAGGTTCACGTTCAATACAAAGGTTCAACTTAATACACAGGTTCAAGTTCAATACACAGGTTCAAGCTCAATACACAAGTTCAAGCTCAATACACAGGTTCAAGCTCAATACACAGATTCAACCTCAATACACAGGTTCAACCTCAATACACAGGTTCAACCTCAATACACAGGTTCAACCTTAATACACAGGTTAAAGCCCCCAATACCCCAAATTTAAAAGCTCAATACACAGGTTCAAGCTCAATAAAAGGTTCAACCTCAATACACGGGAACCCCAATACACAGGTTAAACCCCAATACACAGGTTCAACCTCAATAAAAGGGGTTAAAAGTTCAATACACAGGTTCAAGTTCAATACAAAAGGTTCAAGTTCAATACACAGGTTCAAGCTCAATACACGGGTTTCCCGCTCAATACACAGGTTCAAGCTCAATACAGGTTCAACCTCAAATACACAGGTTAAACCCTCAATACACAGGTTCAAGTTCAATACACAGGTTCAAGTTCAATGCACGGGTTTCCCAAGTTCAATACACAGGTTCAAGCTCAATACACAGGTTCAAGCTCAATACACAGGTCAGTCACACACTACAACACATATATCCCAATCACTTCTTCACAATACTACTATACTACTGTACTACTACTATTTCTTTACTACTACTATACTACTGTACTATTTCTTTACTACTACTAATATACTACTTTTTTCTTTACTACTACTACTACTACTATACTACTATTTCTTTATTTACTACTACTATACTATTTTTTTACTACTAAGAACATAAGAACATAAGAAAGAAGGAACACTGCAGCGGGGCCTACTGGCCCATGCGAGGCAGGTCCAAATCTCCCACCGATTTAAAACCCAAGCGACCCATCCAGGTCAGGTTACATTCACCCTTTAAAGGGAAAGGGGCAAGGCATCTGACCTAGTAGCACAAACTAGTCAGGTCCAACTCACACCCACCCGCACCCACTCATATATTTATCCCGCCTATTTTTAAAAAATACACAACGTTTTAGCCTCTTTCTGCTGGGGGTTTGTTCCACTTTTATCGACAACTCTATTACCAAACCAATTTTTCCCCCTTTCCTTCCTGGGAAACTGGGAAATTTTTCCAACTTAAAGCCATTGCTTGGGGTCCCGTCAATACTAGATATTTTTTGCACGCTATTTAAACACCTTTTTTTATTCCTGTTTTCCATTTATACACCTCAATCATATCCCCCCAAATTTTACGCCTTTCTAAAAGTGCAGATTCAGGGCCCCCAGTCTATCCTCTTTAAAATTTTTGATACATGGAATCCTTAGTCATCCTCCCTTTTTCGTTTTCCCATTTATATCCAAATTTTGAATACGGTGACCAAAAATGTGCAGCATAATCTAGATGAGGCCTCACCAAGGATATATAGAGTTGAAGAACAACCTGAGGACTCCTATTATTTATGCCCTTTTAATTTTTTGAAGCCAAGGGGTTCTGTTCGCTTTATTTTTCGAACACTTTATGCCCGTCTTGGTTTTAGATTACTGCTAACCGAACTCCTAAATCCTTTTCAATCAGTAGTATTAAGATCTATATTATTTAGTTTATATGGGGGCATGGGTTTTGTCCTGTCCAATATTTAGAACTTTTCATTTATCTATATTAAACTGCATCTGCCACTTCTCCGACCACTGCATCAGTCTATTCAAATCTTCCTGGAGTGCTCTAATGTCCTCATTTGAATGAATTGGACGGCCTATTTTGGTGTCATCCGGCAAACTTGTTAAATTGCTTTTATTCCCTCATCTATGTCGTTTCTTTACTACTACTACTAATTTTTACTATTACTACTACTAGTTCTTTACTACTACTACTAGTTCTTTTCTACTATACTTTTCTACTAGTTCTTTTACTACTACTTTTCTAAATAGTTTCTTTTCCACTACTACCACCACTAGTTCTTTACTACCCACTGCTTTTCTAGTTCTTTACTACTACTACTAGTTCCTTTTCTACTACTACTACTACTAGTTTTTTTACTACTACTACTAGTTCTTTTTACACTACTACTAGTTCTTTACTACTACTACTAAATGGGTTTTTTACTACTTTTCTACTACTACCACTAGTTCTTTAATACTACTCTACCTAGTTCTTTTTCTACTACCCACTAGTTCTTTTACTACTACTACTACTAGTTCTTTACTACTACTACTACCACTAGTTCTTTACTACTACTACTACTACTAGTTCTTTACTACTACTACTACTACTAGTTCTTTACTACTACTACTACTACTTTATTCTTACTACTACCCTTTTTCTACTAGTTCTTTACTACTACTACTACTAGTTCTTTTTTTTTTCTACTACTGCTACTTTACCATTACTGTAAATACTACTATTTTCTGTTTCTACTACTATGGGGCAAATTTAAAGCTTCCATACACAGACACACTGCTTCACCCCGGAGGGGGCCCGGGGTTTAATTTTCCCCGGGGGGGCCGAAACATTTCCCCCAAATGTTTCGTTACACACACACACACACACACACAAACACACACACATACATACAACAGGCCTAGTGTCTAACGGAACTATAAAACACGAGTCATAGTGATGCTGGGGGAAATATTTCTTCAACCTGGAATAACCTGGGCAAAAAGTTTGGAGGCAAAATCCATACATTGATTCATGAATAGTTATGACAGGGCCCTTTGGGGGTTCTAGTAAACACCTCAGGAGGGAAGGCTAGGAGTTGGAATTCGACCCCCTTTAACCCAAAATAAGTAGACACGGTGGCGACGGTCCCCTGATGGGGTTAACCCCAAAACCAGTCAGCAAATATTTTCCCCCCTAGTGTTTTATAAAAATAGAGCAGCGGGAGGTAAGACTAGAGGCAGAGTGAACACTCACCATTCTGCAACGGAAGAAGTGGTGACATCACGGATGGGTGGATGGAGGGGAAAAGGGGGGGAGCAGTAAAAGGGAAAGGGGGGCGACAAAAGGGAAAAAAATAATATAATAATAATCTTTATTTATACAAGTACATGTACAAGGAACAGGTACTGACATCAGTGACATACTAAGTTAAAAACCCCTTTTGGGGGAAATTAGGTCAATTTTGTCCCCCGGATGCGATCCACACCAGTCGACTAAACTCCACCGGAAATAAATGGTATAAAATACCCACACAATGGAAAAAAAAGCACATAAAGGATCACATTATACTGCTTATGTGTTTATTTTTTCCCCTCAAATACCTATTTTATTATTTGGTGAACATGGACAGCAGGGGTCTTAAGGAAACGTCCCAATGTTTTCACCTGCCAAAGGATCGAACCACGGACCTCAATGTGTGAGCCGAGTGGGTAGCAATCCCAGCTACGGAAAAAAGGGGACCAAGGAAGCCAAGGAGAGTAAGTCAGCAGGTTGTGTGTCCAAAAGCAGTGTTTACATGCTTACCTTTTTACCATCTTTTCCCACTTTCCCTTTTCCCTCTCCCCATCCTTTCCCCTCCCTTTTTTCACACGCATCTTTAAACACCACAACCCCCCCACAACACCACCCCCCCCCCCCCCTCCCATCCTCAGGAATAACACCCCTTTCCTGCCCTCAATTAAAATGCATTCCTCATACAGATTTCCTGGGTCCCCCCTCCCCCCCCCTCTCCCCCCCCTCCTTCTCCTCCCCCCTCCCTTGTTTTTCCCCGTCATCAAAGGAAACAAAGAGACTGTTATTAGATAAGGTTTAAAAATATAATTTTTGAAACGTTTTTTTAATTTTTTTTTGCCCCTTTGTTACTGTTCTTTTATTACTGTTCTTTACTACTGCTTTTTTTACTGTTTCTTTACTACTGTTTTATTTTTTGGGCTTCTTTACTACTGCTGTTTTTACTGTTTTTTTACTCGGGGTTTTTTTTTTTACTACTGCTGCTTTGTTACTGTTTCTTTACTACGCTGTTTTGTTCTGTTTTTTACACTGCTATTTTTACTGTTTCTTTACTACGCTCTTTTTACTGTTTTTTTACTACTGCTGTTTGTTACTGCTTCTTTACACTGCTACTTTGTTACTGTTTCTTTACTACTGCTCTTTGTTACTGCTCTTTACTACTGCTGCTTTTTTTTTTATTTGCTTTTTTTTTTTACTTTTTATTTTGTTACTGTTTCTTTACTACTGCTGCTTTGTTACTGCTGTTTTACTACTGCTGCTTTGTTACTGTGCTTTCTACTGCTGCGCTTTGTTACTGCTGCTTTTTACTGTTTCTTTACTACTGCTACTTTTTACTGCTTTTATTAGTTTCTTTACTACTGCTTTGTTACTGCTGCTTTACTATTGCTTTTTTACTGCCACTATTGCTCTTTGTTACTGCTTTTTCTACTGCTGCTTTATTCTGTTTTTTTACTACTGCTACTTTATTACTGCTTCTTTACTACTGCTACTTAGTTACTGCTTTTTTTACTACTGCTACTTGTTACTGTCTTTCATTTTGCTTTATTACTGTTTTTTACTACTGCTACTTTGTTACTGTTTTTACTACTGCTTTAGTTACTGCTCTTTACTACTGCTGCTTTATTACTGTTTTTTTTCTCGCCCAGTTACTGCTTCTTTACTACTGCTACTTAGTTACTCTTTTTACTACTGCTTTTTTTTGTTTCTTTACTACTGCTACTTAGTTACTGCTTCTTTACTACTGCTACTTAGTTACTGCTCTTTACTACTTCTTTATTACTGTTTCTTTTCTGCTACTTTGTTACCTTTTTTACTACTGCTAGTTTGTTACTGCTTCTTTACTACTGCTACTTTGTTACTGCTTCTTTATTTGCTGCTTTGTTACTGCTTTACTACTGCTGCATTACTGTTTTTTTTTACTACTGCTACTTTTTTTGCTTCTTTACTACTGCTTTAGTTACTGCTTTTTACTACTGCTGCTTTATTACTTTTTTTTACTACTGCTACTTGTTACTGCTTCTTTCTACTGCTACTTAGTTAGTTTTACTACTGTGTTTTTTTGTTTCTTTACTACTGCTACTTTGTTACTGCTTCTTTACTACTGCTAGTTTGTTACTGCTTCTTTACTACTGCTACTTTTTTATTTCACTACTGCTGCTTTGTTACTGTTTCTTTACTACTGCTGCTTTATTACTGTTTCTTTACTACTGTCTTTGTTCTTTTTTTACTACTGCTACTTAGTTACTGCTTCTTTATTTGCTGCTTTATTACTGTTTCTTTATACTGCTGCTTTATTACTGTTTCTTTACTACTGCTACTTAGTTACTGTTTTTTACTACTGCTTTGTTACTGTTTCTTTACTACTTCATTGTTACTGTTTCTTTACTACTGCTGCTTTTTTTTCTTTACTACTCTCTTTTTACTGTTTTTTATACTGCTGCTTTATTACTTTTTCTTTACTACTGCTGCTTTGTTCTGCTTCTTTACTACTGCTACTTTGTTACTGCTTTTTACTACTGCTGCTTTATTACTGTTTCTTTTCTGCTGCTTTGTTACTGTTTCTTTATTTGGTTTTTTTATTTTCTTTACTACTGCTGCTTTGTTACTGTTTCTTTATTACTGCTGCTTTGTTACGTTTCTTTACTGCTCTTTGTTACTGTTTTTTCTACTGCTCTTTGTTCTGCTTTTTCTACTGCTGCTTTATTACTGTTTCACTCTGCTACATTGTTACTTTTTCTTTACTACTGCTGCTTTGTTACTGTTTCTTTATTACTCCTTTGTTACTGCTTCTTCCTGCTACTTTGTTGTGTTTTTACTACTGCTACTTTGTTACTGGTTCTTCGTTAGACTACTTTGCTACTGCTATTTTGTTACTGCTTCTTTTCTATTTGTTACTGTTTTTTTACTACTGCTACTTTTTTCTTCTTTACTGCTACTTTGTTACGTTTTTACTACTGCTACTTTTTACTGCTTTTTACTATGCTGCTTTTTACTGTTTCTTTACTACTGCTGCTTTGTTATGTTTTTTTACTGCTGCTTTTTCTGCTTTTTTACTGCTACTTTTTCTGCTTCTTTACTACTGCTACTTTTTACTGGTTCTTCTTAGTACTTTTTGCTACTGCTCTTTGTTGGTTATTGTGGTTAAATCTTCAAATGTTAAGTCTCCCTATTGTTTATTGTAACTATTGTTTTTGTGCTACTATATAAAAAATGTGTTATTAAAATATTAATGATAGTTATAATGTAACCTTGATACTTTTTACTTACACATATTAATGATAGTTATAATGTAATACAAAAAAGCACATATTGTTCCAGTCACGGATTGTCCCTTTTTTTGTTAGTTATAATGAAACCTTATACTTGTGTTACTTACACATAAATGATAGTTATAATGTAACCTTGATACTTTTTTTATACTTATCAATGACGGTTATAATGAAACCCTTGATACTTTTTACTTATACTTTAATGCAGTTATAATGTATCCTTGATACTTGTGTTACATCTTATCAATGAGTTATAATGTAACCTTGATACTTTTACTTATACATATCAATGCAGTTATAATGTAACCTTGATATTGTGTTTTTCAAAAAGGCAGGTAATTCATTACCTTCAAAAGGCCATACACTGTAGTATTGACTTTAGAGTTTAGTGAGGAGATTTCCTAAGTGTTGTTTACCCTGATTTAAGTTAGGTATTATTTAGTTTCTTGTCAACTGGGTTATTTTCCTTCAGTTATAATACTCTGGTCCACACCGAAGTTCATCACCCACTTGTACCCTTTCATAGGCAAAACCTGGCTGTTCAAAGCCTCCCATAATAAAAAGATTCCTGACCCCTGGCTGTTTCGAAGGGGGGATCCCAAAAAGCATACCTGCCAATTTGGGGGGGTTTCGATTTTGGTTCCACCAGCCTTTTTGTTTCCCCCCCCCTGTTCTACCCCCCACTGTTTTTTCCCCCCCCCACGTTCTTCCCCCACCCACTGTTCTTCCCCCACCAAACTTTCTTCCCACCACCCCACTGTTCTTCCCCCCCCCACTTTCTTCCCCCCCCCCACTGTTCTTCCCCCCCCCCCTTTTTTTTTCCCCCACCACTGTTCTTCCCCCACCCACTGTTCTTCCCCCCCCCCACTGTTCTTCCCCCACCCCATGTTTTTTCCCCCACCACTGTTCCCCACCACCCCTGTTCTTCCCCCACCCCCCGTTCTTCCCCCCCCCCACTGTTCCCCCCCCCCCCTGTTCTCCCCCCCCCTGTTCTTGCCCACCCCTGTTCCCCCCCCCACTGTTCTTGCTCCCCCCCATTTCTTTCCCCACCCCACTGTTCTTTCCCCACTCACTGTTCTTCCGCCTGTTCGTTACCGCTATTTTCCTCCCATCAAATTTGTGTGTTGGATGACTTGACATGACTGCTCACACTGTGACTGCAGATATTTCCCGTCTTGAAGTTCCTGTCCACTCTCAATCATAAATTACCGTCTTCCGTCTACCGTCCTCTCTACCCACTATCGTGTTGGTGGGGTTGACGTGTGGCGTTACAGTATGGCGAAGGTAACTTTGAAGTACGTATACCTGTCTGCCGATGATGACAGCGTAAACACCTTCATTTTAGAGTCGCTCAGTGACAGTTAAACACACAAACACAGCTTCCGTGTCTTGCTGTACGCTGTCATCATGCCCTCATGTCTGGCCTCGCTAAATATACCCATGTCTGGCCCAACCCTTTTTTCCCACTTAAAGAGTGCTTTTCCCTAAGAATAATAATAATAATAATAATAATAATAATAATAATAATAATAATAATAATAATAATAATAATGATAATAATAATAATGAAATAATAATAATAATAATAATAACAATAATAATAATAATAATAATAATAATAAAAATAATAATATCTTTATTTCTACAAGTACATGTACAAGGAAACGGCCCTAGCTGACATCTGACATACTACTATATAAAAACCCTTTGTTATGCTGAGCATTTGGGAAAAATTAGGTCAAATTTGCCCCGGGATGCGACCCACCCAGTCGACAACTTCCCTTTTTCTGATGGATAACGGACAACCGGTGTGGAAACCAAATTTTCCACCCTGCCGGGAATCAAACCCCGGACCCTCACTGTGAAACCCCCGGCCACGGGACACCGTAATAGTAACTCCGATTCTGACAGGGGGAAAACCCGAAATTGCCGTAAACCCAATACGAAATTCATTTTTGTAAATATACAGGGTTTAAACCGCAACGAACAACAAAATCCCACATCCGTGGACTGCTTAAATCCACAGTTCTTTTTTTCCATAATAGGGACCCCGGGGTTACAACCTATACAGATGCGACAGAGCGAACAGGAAAAAGGGTGGGGGGTTTACGTCACAAAGTCACTGATATGTTCGAACACTAAACCTAAAATGATGGGTTGAAGTTTTGGTCATTGTGTTGTATCAAGCCCCCGGATCCCTTCCCAAAAATTCCATGAACAATTTTTGAAAATAGACCAGTGTCTGAAAAAATTTTCCCAGCCCTTCCCCAAACATCTTGTTCTGGGGATGTCAACCTAAGGCACCTAAAATGGGGGAAAAAGCAAATAATGTGGTAGCAGAGATAACACCAGGGGCAGCTCAGATGAAACTAGCACACCCCGAGCTTTTAAATCTCTGCCCCAAAATTCACCTTAAACCAGCAAATAATAGAGCCTACAAGTTTGGGAGAATCTGGACCTCATCCCCCTGCAATGATGATCTGATACGAAATATTACCATAAAAAACAATATACTCAGATCACAACATAATAGGGTTCAGACATGTATGGGGGGCCCCCAGACCGACAAAATTGTCGCGAGGAGCCTTCACCATATTCAACTTCAATAACAAAAACAAAAAGGTGGGACCAAGTAAACCGGCCCTAAATGATATAAACTGGGAAGATATCCAAACCCCGGATCCAAATCTATGTCTAGAACAGATTGCTCTGGGCACTCGAGGATGTAAAGGGATTTTCCCTTTTAAAAAAAGGAAGAGAACAGAAGATGTAGACTAAAAAGAAAAGGCGCCCCCTATACAGGCAAAGGAAAAGAATAACAGAGTGGCAAAAAAGGGCCAATATATCTGTAATACGTAGGAGACACTGGTCAGAGAAATAAAACATCGAACTTAAGCTAAAGGAATCTTACAGGAGTCAAGAAACGCGGGAAGAATTAAGTCATAAAAAAATTGAAAAAAACCCAAAATATTTTTTTATTATGAAATCTAAGTCGAGAACAACATCCAGAGGGCCCTACTTAGACGAGATGGGCCCTACACAGATGACAGCAAGGAAATGAGTGAGCGCTCGACTGAGAGTCGAAGCCTAAATGATTTTTTGAGCAAGTCACAAAATTTTGGGAGACTCAAACCTATTTGATATTATTCTGCCCCAAATGACATCGAAAAGGCGAAAAATGCAGCCATGCACTCTGCCCCGGGCCCCAGACTCATGGAACTCCATGTTCATTAAGAACTCAAAAACCCTTGTCAGTGCAACACCCTATGGAGAGGAGCATGGACACGGGGGTCGCCCCCCAAACTCAAAAAACAACAGACATAGCCCCACTCCACATAGGGGGGGAAAAAAAATAGCAAAGAACTACAGACCTAACATCCCATTTCATAAAAATCTTTGAAAGGGTTTAAAAACAAGATTACCACTCATCTAGATACCCATCAGTTACAACCCCGGGCAACATGGGTTTAACAGGTCCTACAGCCTGTCTCAACTACTGGGCCACTATGACAACGTCCGGGTGCTCTAAAAACAAACAAAATGAGTGTAGTATAAAAGACTTTGCAAAAGCCTTTGACAAGTGTGACCATGGTGTAAAGCGCACAAAATGTGTGATAAAGGAATAACATGAAAAGTTGATAGATGGATCTATTTTTAACAAATAGAACACAAAGGGGTAGTAAACAGAGCAAAGTCTGAGGGGGCTACTGTGAAAAATCTTTTTACAAGGCCCGTACTCGCTCCCATCCTGTTCTCATCGTCATATATTCAGGTATACCAAAAACAGTTACAAAGATTATCATACTAGCAGCATATGTTTTGAGAACCTAGGGTAAAAAGTCAGACTTTTTCCAATAGGATCCATGTATTGTACCAAAGTATAATGTCCCATATGGTACAATGTAACCCCTTTGGGGTACCATATGGTACATTGTACCATATGGGCCCCATTTTCCTTTGCAGATGACACCCGTTTGCATGGCAGTGTCCTCCATTGAAGACAATGCAAGACTCAAAAGACATCAATCAAATTTTTAAAGGGCCAGAAAACAATATAATTAATGATGGGAAAATTTAATTAATTAGAAAACGGGGGAAAATTAAAAATTTTGGATATAAAAATTAACCCCAAATGAAAAAAACAGCAAAAACCGGATTTTTTAAGGGTCCCTTTAAAAACCAAACATTGTTCAAACCTCTGTTGAAAAAAGACAGGATGGATAATGAGAACCTTAAACAAATCCAAGCCCCTTGTTTAATCGTTTGTTCTATCCCGGCTGGAATATTGCTCTTTAAAAGCACCAAAAACAGGTGAAATTGCTGACCTAGAAAAAGACAGAAAACCTTCACCAAAACAAAACCCATAAAACCCCTAAATTCTGGGAAAGCTCTAAATTCCTAAACCTGTACTCCCTAGAATGCCCCGGGGGGGAGAGATAAAGATTATACACTTGGAAAATCCTAAGTGATTAATCCCAAAATTGCCAAAAATCACTCCCCATAAAACAAAAAAACTCGGCAGACAATGCAACATCCACCCCAAAGAAAAGCAGGGGGGGCCACTAGCACGATAAAAGACAACACAATAAAGGGCATGGGCCCCAAAATGTTCAACTGCCTCCCCAACATAAGGGGGTTATCAATGGGCTGTTTCAAGAAGGGCCCGGGCAAGCACCTAAATCAGTACTTGACAACCGGGGTGTGGTTCGACGTAGGGTTGCGTGGGCCAACAGTAACAACCTGGTTGACCAGGCCCCGATCTACCATGATGCTTGGTCACAGACCGGGCCGCGGGGCCCTTGACCCCGAAAACCCCCTCCCGGATCTCAGGTATATCTTGGTAGCAATACTGAATCTTTAATTTAAAAAACGTATTTCATTATGTTATGTAAAAAACTCGACCTGTGTGATGAAGTATGGCAGGAAAGTATAGCTAGGCTTTTTCTCCCTGTACTTTGCTATAAAAAAACAGCAGGTGTTCCCACAAATAACTATTACAACAGGGGAAAACTGTGGCTGCTCCTCAATAATCTCATACGGATTAAGGATTAAGGATTTTATTTCTTTTTCAAAAAACCCTATCATGCCGGGGCGACTTTTACTGCGGTTTCTTAATTTTGTCAAAAAAGAATACCTGACTCAGCGGTTGTAAACAAAAGAAGGTGGCTGATAAACACTGAAAAAAGACTAGATCACTACGCATTACATACGTAGGTGGGCTGAACAGTAAGTGCCCCGTGTGCAGGGAACGGAAGTGCCCCGTGTGCATGAACAGTGAAGTGCACGTTCAGGGTGAACGGGGAAATGCACACGTGTGCAGGCTGAACGTAATGCACGTGTGCAGGCTGAACAGTGAAATGACAGTGCAGGGTGAACAGTGAAATACACGTGTAGGCTGAACGTGAAGTGTAAAGTGTGCAGGCTGAACAGAAGTGCACACGTGTGCAGGCTGAACAGTGAAAGGGCCCCTGTGCAGGCTGAACAGTGAAGTGTACACGGTGCAGGCTGAACAGTAAAGTGCACACGTGTGAGGGGTTTTTAACAGTGAAGTTACACGTGTGCAGGCTGAACATAAAAATGACACGTGTGCAGGCTGAACAGTAAGGGAAAGTGTGCAGGCTGAAAGTGAAGTGAAAGTGTGCAGGCTGAACAGAAAATGCCACGGGCAGGGTGAACGTAAGTGCCATGTCAGGCTGAACAGTGAAGTGCACGGTGGGGTCGTAAAATAAAGTGGGGGACAAAAAGTGTCGGGCTGAACGTAAGTGCACCGTGTCCCCGGCTGAAAGTGAAGTGCACGTGTGCAGGCTGAACGTAAGTGACACGGGGCAGGCTGAACAGTGGTGCCCGGGCAGGCTGAACGTGAAGTGCCGTGTGCAGGTGAACAGTGAATGACCGTGTGCAGGCTGAACAGTGAAGTGTAAAGTGTGCAGGCTGAACGTAAGTGCACACGTGTGCAGGCTGAACAGTGAAGTGACACGGTGGGCTGAACAGTGAAGTGCACACGTGTGCAGGCTGAACAGTGAAGTGCCCCGTGTGCAGGCTGAACAGTGAAGTGTACACGTGTGCAGGGTGAACAGTGAAGTGCACACGTGTGCAGGCTGAAATGAAGTGCCCCGTGTGCAGGCTGAACAGTGAAGTGCCCCGTGTGCAGGGTGCAGGGAAATGCAAAGGGGCAGGGTGAAAAGAAGTGCCCCGGGGCGGCTGAACAGTGAATGCACACGTGTGCAGGCTGAACAGTGAAGGACACGGGGCAGGCTGAACAGTAAGTGCACACGTGTGCAGGCTGAACAGTGAAGTGCACACGTGTGGAAATGAACAGGTGGGGAAGGACACGTGTGCAGGCTGGGTGGTGCACGTGTGCAGGCTAGGTGAAGTGCCCCGTGTGCGGTAAATGAAGTCCGGGGCAGGCTGAAAGGGGGTGCACGGTGGGCTGAACAGTGAAGTGCCCCGTGTGCAGGCTGAACAGTGAAGTGCCCCGGGGCAGGTGAAAGTGAAGTGCACACGTGTGCAGGCTGAACGTGAAGTGCACACGTGTGCAGTCAAAAATCATGATGACTTTCAATGTGATGAAAGAGAAAAGGTTAAGGGACAAAAAGTCTTTAGCTAAGTCGACTTAGTTCTTGAGAACAGACATCGGGGATTTGGGGCCTTTTCCCCCCTTGCTTTTAAAACTTGTGTCATCACAAAAGTGGGCCATTAAGAACTAGTTTTTTCCTATACCCCAGATCACATTATGACCCATAGCATCGTCATCGCCAATTCCACATGATTCACACCATAAAAATTTAAGGAGACAGAAAAGTCGGGAAATTGTCCTGTCCGAGGTGTGGGTTGTTGTGTATTAAGGAGTGTATAGCTGGCCCAGTGGCTTACTCGACGGTCTGGGTTTTAGACCCCTGACCGCGGGGTTTGAACCCCACCCCTGGTATGTTTTTAAGGGTATATAGGCCGGGAAAGAAAAAAATCGAAAAAATTTTTTAAAAACAGAAAAAAACTTCAACCATCTGGAAACATTTTTTTGCTTAATACAACTTTGATATTTTAGGTTGTTTCTTTGTTCTGATTTATTTTCTTTATTTCTGAAATATATTTAGCCGTATGAACACTAATTTCAAAGGGGGACAACAACAACGACTCCAGGTGGTCGAAGCAAGACTCCCTTTTTTAGGTCAATGGACACATATGTAATATGACACTTTATTTGGCAACGTTTCGCTCTCCATCTATGTTACCTAACATTTTGTGGGGAATTTTACCATTATAACATTCCCCTTTTAAATTTATACGTGTAGGTCAAACCACCTTTAGGCTAAGAGCTAGATATATATTATTTTGTAATCGATATATCCCTTAAATGACTCTAGAAGCTCTATATATCATCTAACTGTAAACTATGGTGATTTATATTCTCTTTTTTTTGGGCTCATCTTGTTTAGCTGGTGTAACACACTAATACACAAAGAATAACAAGGAAAAAAAAATAAAATGTAACATAGTGAGAATATAGGTCAGGGGTGGTTTAAAAACCACCTGACACAAGTGCAGTTAGCAACGTCCACCACCCACTTTCTCTTCAAGTCCCTTTGTCCCCTTCCTTCGCACTTATAAACCATAAGTACCTAATGGCATATTAACTCCTTCCCCCTTTAAAATTTTCTTTCTGCAATATAAATACAAAAATTTTTTCGAAGCTACTCTTCTCTCTGTATTCAAATTTACTGGGGTTAAAAAACTAAATCTACAAACTTATTAAGGGTTTTTTAACATGTACGCCCCAAAAATCATTAATTCATCTCTAACATAAGCATGAAAGTATAATTTCAAAATATACAATCAAAATACATCTTTCGGTGTAAAATAATATATATATATATATATATATATATATATATATATATATATATATATATATATATATATATATATATAATATATATATATATATATATATATATATATATATATATATATATATATAATATATATTTCCTTTTAAAACCAGTAACTGGAGTGGTCCAGAAATGACTACACTCGCTCAGTGTTCATGGTGGACCATTATCAAGTAACTGGAGTGGTCCAGTACTGACTCACACTCGCTCAGTGTTCATGGTGGACCATTATCAAGTAACTGGAGTGGTTCAGTACTGACTACACTCGCTCAGTGTTCGTTTCCAATTTGTGAGTTATTGTCTTTTAAAAGGATGTATCGTGATGCCGGTGAATGACTCGTGGTGCAAGAAAATGGAACTAACCTCCCCTTCCTTGAATCGAATCCGATTAATTTTCAATTATTGGGTGCTACATGCCCCCAAGGATTTAGCGCTCAAATGTGAATATAATAATAATAATAATAATAAAACTCGTTGCCAAAGATATTTGAAAGTATTCTCTTAACGGGAACTTGATTCCTGGAGGATGAAGAACAGTGCCTCCCTTTTAAAGGAGGCGTGAGGATATTGCGGTTCGGAGGGTCATCGGGTTGTGCCCAGCACACTTCTGGCAAGACAGCTATTGAATGAATGATGGTGAATGTGTTTCCTCTTTCTGGGGTCCCCCCCGGTGGGAGACGGCTAGTGTGTGTTACAAAAAGATGCGGTGAAGTCCCCTCACACGCTCCCCCCCCATTTTTTATTAAATTACACTTCTCGTCGGTGGCTGGGATTTCCTGTTTTTCAGTAGTCATTGTAGCCATACTGTCATTGTAGCTGTCATGATGTCATTGTAGCTGTCATACTGTCATTGTAGCTGTCATACTGTCATTGAGCTGTCATACTGTCATTGTAGCTGTCATACTGTCATTGTAGCTGTCATACTGTCATTGTAGCTGTCATACTGTCATTGTAGCTGTCATACTGTCATTGTACTGTCATACTGTCATTGTGCTGTCATACTGTCATTGTAGCTGTCATACTGTCATTGTAGCTGTCATACTGTCATTGTAGCTGTCATACTGTCATTGTAGCTGTCATACTGTCATTGTAGCTGTCATACTGTCATTGTAGCTATCATACTGTCATTGTAGCTGTCATACTCTCATTGTAGCTATCATACTGTTATTGTAGCTGTCATACTGTCATGTTCCATACTGTCAGGGCTGTCATACTGTCATTGTAGCTATCATACTGTCATTGTAGCTGTCATACTGTCATTGTAGCTGTCATTACTGTCATTGTAGCTGTCATATGTCATTGTAGCTGTCATACTGCCATTGTAGCTATCATACTGTCATTGTAGCTGTCATACTGTCATTGTAGCTGTCATACTGTCATTGTAGCTGTCATACTGTCATTGTAGCTGTCATACTGTCATTGTAGCTGTCATACTGTCATTGTAGCTGTCATACTGTCATTGTAGCTGTCATACTGTCATTGAAGCTGTCATACTGTCATTGTAGCTGTCATACTGTCATTGTAGCTGTCATACTGTCATTGTAGCTGTCATACTGTCATTGTAGCTGTCATACTGTCATTGTAGCTGTCATACTGTCATTGTAGCTGTCATACTGTCATTGTAGCTGTCATATTATCATTGTAGCTGTCATACTGTCATTGTAGCTGTCATACTGTCATTGTAACTGTCATACTGTCATTGTAGCTGTCATACTGTCATTGTAGCTGTCATACTGTCATTGTAGCTGTCATACTGTCATTGTAGCTGTCATACTGTCATTGTAGCTGTCATACTGTCATTGTAGCTGTCATACTGTCATTGTAGCTGTCATACTGTCATTGTAGCTGTCATACTGTCATTGTAGCTGTCATACTGTCACTGTAGCTGTCATACTGTCATTGTAGCTGTCATACTGTCATTGTAACTGTCATACTGTCATTGTAGCTGTCATACTGTCATTGTAGCTGTCATACTGTCATTGTAGCTGTCATCCTGTTTGTCAGTATAGCTGTCATACTGAGTGTGTCACTGTGCCTCTAACACTGGGTGTCAGTGTGGCTGTCATACTGAGTGTGTCACTTTACCTCTAACAGTGAGTGTCAGTGTACCTGTCATACTGGTGTCATCATCAGGTACTCTCGCCTACCTGCAGGTAGACAGACAAGTCACATGTTTCATCGTGTTGGTTGTTGCAGTGTGACGTAAGCCAAGTTCAGCTGCTGGTCAGGTACTTACTAAGTTACTTTTGTTGTTGTCTATTGATCATTCATGGAATATATGAGGAGGTTTACCTGGAGTTCCTTCCGGAGGTTACTGCCCCCGCAACCCGGTTAAAGACCAAGCTTCCTGGTTGCTGGCCTGATCGATCAAGCTGTTAGTGCCTGCCGCACGCAGTCCAACGTATGCACCACAACCAGGCTGATCGGGAACTATTTTGAGGAATCTGTCTAGTTCCCTCTTAAGGACAGCTAGGGTTTTGTTGTTTTTTCTCCCTTTGTGCATGAAAGGATAGTACTGAAGAGTCGTGGTCCCTTTACACTAAATGAGTAATCTCTCATTGTATTCATCATTCCCCTGCTTTTCATTGTAGGTATCCTGCACCGTTTGCCAAACCTCTTGTATTTATAACTAGTAATTTCAGCGTGCAGGTTTGATACCAATACCTTCATTATCTTCCAGGTGTAGATTATGACTTCGAGAGTGTATAGATCTGTAGTTGAGGGAAGGCGGGGTAGGGGTCGGCCTAAGAAAGGCTGGAGGGAGGGGTAAAGGAGGTTTAGTGTGCGAGGGCTTGGACTTCCAGCAAGCGTGCGTGAGCGTGTTAGATAGGAGCGAATGGAGACAAATGGTTTTTAGGACTTGACGTGCTGTTGGAGTGTGAGCAAGGTAACATTTATGAAGGGATTCAGAGAAACCAGCAGGCCGGACTTGATTCCTGAAAATGGGAAATACAGTGCCGGCACTCTGAAGGAGGGGTGTTAATGTTGCAGTTTTATAACTGTAGTGTAAGCACGCCTCTGGCAAGACATTGATGGAGTGAATGGTGATGAAAGTTTTTCTTTTTCGGGCCACCATGCCTTGGTGGGGAACGGCCGATGTGTTAATAACATTAAAATAAAATAATCATGGGGGAGCGCTAAACCCATAGGGATTATACAGCGCCTGTGGGAGGGGTGATGGAAGGTATCCAGACTCAATTCAGCGTCAAGGAACCTCCCTTGAGGGGTCTTGTTATAAAAGTTCTAGTTATCCAACCTATTATTTTCTTGCAGTTATGATAATAACATTGCTCTTTGAACGTGGGATTTGACACTATCACTCTCAGGTCTCTTACAATTGACTTACGTCCTATTGAGAGGTCTGAGTTTGTCTTGTACTCCCTCCCATGTTGCTTTTATTTCTTCCGTTCTTCCGTTACATATTAACTGAAATTTGTCCTCATTGAACATTATATTACTGTTATTAGCCCACTGGAAGGCTTGTAGATGGGAACAATAAAAGTTTTCTGAAAATTTTATAGGCCTGCAACTTTGCGATTTTAACTGGGGCTGTCAGTGTACTGTAATATTCCAGTATAAAGAATAAAAATTCCTTAAGTGATAGTGACACTCCCATAAAGGTAGCATTACGCTCTAAGGTTTAGTTGCTTGGATAGTTTATTAGGTTTAAAGCCTATCGACTACAGGAGGATCATTAATGGTGTATTAACCTGAACTCAGCATATACCTCCCGGTGTTTATATAAAAATTCTAAGGTTTAGCCATGTCGATGATAGCGCTGCTGATCTGCAAGCACAGCGGCCAGCCATTACTGCTGCCATAAAGGGTCTACAAATATTGAACGCAAGGTCGAATCATGACATCCTTTACAGTTTTGCGTCAGAAGTAAAGTTTGTGGCGCTACCCAGGTGTCGTTGTGGTGTGGCTCCTGGATCAGGTGTAGCGCAATGCAGTGTGGAACTTTTCCAGTCACTGCTCCATTACTAAATTCCTAGATATTTTTTCGGTCTCACTCGTCAGTCCCAAAATGGCTTTCCTGGAAACAAACTTTATGTTCAGTTAGTAACCAGCGGACTGAAATGTGATGCTTCCTGCATTACCAATAAGTTTTTGCTATACCTTCAGTATTGCGTGCAGGTGAGCAACACCATATGAGGAGAATTAAAATAATAAATCTTCAGCTCACACCTGGATAAGATGCTCACACCAGCAGCCCACCCACTAACCAAGCCACTACTACATTAACTCCATCACACTTACCCAGCAGGATTCGAACCTGCTGGCTCGAATATGTATGTATGTGTGTATGTATGTGTGTATGTATGTGTGTATGTATGTGTGTATGTATGTGTGTATGTATGTGTGTATGTATGTGTGTATGTATGTGTGTATGGATGTGTGTATGTATGTGTGTATGGATGTGTGTATGTATGTGTGTATGTATGTGTGTATGTATGTGTGTATGTATGTGTGTATGTATGTGTGTATGTATGTGTGTATGTATGTGTGTATGTATGTGTGTATGTATGTGTGTATGTATGTACTCACCTAATTGTGGTTGCAGGGGTCGAGACTCAGCTCCTGTATGTATGTGTGTATGTATGTATGTATGTATGTATGTATGTATGTATGTATGTATGTATGTATGTATGTATGTATGTATGTATGTATGTATATATGTCGTGCCGAATAGATAAAACTAGTCAATTAGCAAGAACTCATTTAAAATTAAGTCCTTTCTAAACATTTCTCTTATACGTTTAAAGATATATTTTTTCATTTATGTTAATGTAAAAATTAATAATTTTGTACCAAAAGAACCTTACAAAACTTAGCCTAATCCAATTAAATATATTTTAAATAAGTTTACAATAATTTAATAATAAACAAACACAATGACATATTTTTTTCGTTAGGTTCAGAATGATTTTTGCGAAATTATTGCATACACAAATCTTCGCTTGCCTTATTCGGCAAGAAGAGCGCTGCTATTTAAGCCAAAATCGCAAGTTTTACCTATTCAGCACGACATATATATATATTCTCCACGACATCATTAAGCTACGGGTCACGAGGTTTGTGGTATTTTTTATTAACATCTTAGTTGCGGGGTGAGACGGGTGTTTATTCAGTAATTCTTCAGCTAGGTAACGGCACATAGTTTTTTTACGCAAAGAACTAAAAACAAAACGCATACAGGATACAAAACGAAGTCAGGCTGTGTCAAAGAATAGAAGGAAGAGGCAAAAGATCCAGGAACAATAATGTTTGGAGAGAACATAGCAAATGAACACTCAACAAGCAGAACATAGTAAATATAGCCTAGTCTGGGAAAATAATAGCAACTTGTGAGAAGTTGTCAATATGAATGAAAGATACCACTCAGTGATGGTACTGCAAAAGACTGAAGAGCAAACCTTAAAGATTTCTTATCGTTCTATACTGAGCTTAATTAAAACAGAGAGAGCTCAGCAGAGCGATACTTTAGTCTAAAAATAAAGGTTTGCTTTTTATAGTGTCTATACCATAGTTGAGAAGTGTTGGCATACATGTGGTGGTATTCTTCAGTTCTTTTGCACTCTTGTTTACATTACACAGGTGTTCTGACAAGTTACGAGGCAGGTAGTGAGTCATATAACCAAGAATATCATTACTTGTTCTTCTAGAAGTAGGCAATAATTTAAACTAGCCTCACTGCTGCTGCTGATCCTTCACCAAGCGCCACGCAGGAATATCACCTACACAAAATAACAAGGCCACCACACATCATCACACAATATCATCACCACCACAATATCACCAGCATCACACAATATCACACCACCACACAATATCACCAACACAAAATAACAAGGCCACCACACATCATCACACAATATCATAACCAACACAATATCACCAGCATCACACAATATCACACCACCACACAATATCACCAACACAAAATAACAAGGCCACCACACATCATCACACAATATCATCACCACCACAATATCACCAGCATCACACAATATCATCACCACCACAATATCACCATCATCACACAATATCATAACCACCACTCTCACCAGCATCACACAATATCACCCACCACTCACCATCATCAACAATATCACACCACACAATACCCAACACAAAATAGAAAGGGCCCACCACACAATATAACCCAAAAATTCACCCACCACAAACACACCACCACAAATATCATCACCCCACACAATATCACCCCCCAAAATCACACAATATCATCAACAATATCCCCAGCATAAAAATATCACCACACATCTTCACAACACAATATCACCACCCCCACTACACAGTATCACCACTAAAAAAATTCACCCCATATCACCACTAAAATCATCGACATGTGCTCACCACAAGAAAACCCCAAAGAGTATCAAACCAGAATACATACCAAAAGTATCACCACACAGAATATCATCACCACAGTATCACCACTACCAATACAAACATGTGCCTAAGAAAAATGGTAACTGTCACCACCATCGCACAATATCCCACCACACAAATCACTATTACACAATCCCGACACAATATCACTAACACTATTACACAATATCATCACTAGTCACATCAATGTTATACATGGATCACTGAACACATGTCGTATGGTACAGTAATGCATAAAATAAGTTATTTGTGTCCTGGTGTGATCCATGGTGTTTGCAAGGGGAAGTGTTGTGGACCATGATGGAAGTACATTAAATGGGCGGGTGGGCAGCTGGGTATTATTATTATTATTATTATTTTATTACGTAACCTCGTGGGGGCCACAGCGCTGAGGAATTTGTGGTACTGATGGTTGATCCGGGAAAAGGGCAAGAGAGCTCCAATACCTTGCATCAAGAGCCCGTCAACAGCATCCATGCACTTGTGGGTAAAAGGGTGGTGGCGCTGCTGCTGCGTGGCCACACCTGCAAACCTCACCTCCACACCACCAAACTTCCATTCCTGCCGTTAAATTTTATTTTTACAATTGTCTTTTCCTGATTTTAACACATTTATCCCCAAAGATTATTTTGATTTAATTTACTGAGAAACTCTAAATACGTAAGGTCATATATCCCCTGGGGAAGGGGAGGCAAATTCGATCTAAGGAAAATGGGGGTATGGCCCCAAATTCCCTTTGATTAAAAAACCCTTCACCAACATAAAACCCCCCCTTGAAAAGGTTTACACACGGGAAAAAGATCCGTCACTTGACCACTGGGAGACATTAGGTATAAAGAGGGGAGGGAGGGGGACGCCTCCCTTCCCAACACTCCAATAACAACTGGGAAGCCACCCCCCACCACCGGGAACTTGTCACAGGTGAGATCAGCGAACATTCATTGAATCCTGGAAGCGCGGCGGCGGCGGCAACCCCGTCACGCCCCCTGCACCAGCCAACACCGTCACGTCACAGCCACCGTGACCCAGCCAACACCGTCACGTCACAGCCACCGTACACCGCCAAAACCGTCCCTCACAGCCGCCGGGCACCGCCAACACCCAGTCACAGCCACCGTACACCAGCCAACACCGTCCCTCACAGCCCCGGGCCCAGCCAACACCGTCCCTTTTTAATAAACCCCCAGTGTGGGGCGTACAAGTTTTGTTTGATATCTTTATTTTGCACCCCATACCCATCCTGTGGGGGTAGTCAAAAGATTACAGAGGAATAATGGGTCCAGGGACTGGACCCCAAAGTTTTGATAGCTGAACAATCAAAAGGGAATGAACTCACAAGTTTCAAAGGTAATGAATCATGTAAGTAAGTAAATTTACTTACGTTTATCATGGTTACAATCATGAACAAATTTTAAAGTAATGGAAAATTCCCCGTCCACACCCGGTCAAACTGTAATGAGTTATTGGTGCAAAATTTAAATTTTTGGGTCCCCCACAAACAGGGGAACCATACATAGCTTTGAGACGAGGTTTATAAAGCCTGGAGCACGGGGAGAGAGGACCCAGTAGCGATCAGTGAAGAGGCGGAGCCAGGAGCTGAGTCTCGACCCCTGCAACCAAGTTAGGTGAGTACACACACACACACACACACAAACACACATAAACACACACACACAACCACAGGGAGACTGATTGGGAGAACCTGGAGCCACATGGGGGTCCCGAAACATGGAGAGCCAGGATGATGGATGTGGTACTGGAAAACATCATACACCAAAATGTTGGGACACTGCCAGAGGGGGGGAGGATGAACCGAAAGATGGCCCTTGTGTTCACCCTGAGTACTCAGACATTGAGGACATCACATATAAAGATCCGGGGAAACCCGGTGCCCCGGGGGAGTTTAAATACGTAGAGCTACAAGTGGAGAGAGTAACAGGAGTTGAATGGGAAAAGATAACTATAAAAAAGGGGGACTATACAGGTATGAGGACCTTCCTGCAGGGGGTTTCGTGGGAAAAAATTGGAAGGAAAGTCAGTAAACGAAATGATGGACTATGTAACAACAAAATGAAAGGGGGCATGGGAAAAGGTTTTTTCCCCAAGGATAAAGAAAAAGGGGAAGACCAGAATGAGCCCTTGGTTTCCCCAAAGGTGTAGGGAGGCAAAAACTAAGTGCACAGAGAAAAAAAAGTACAGAAGGCAAAAGACCCAGGAAAAAAAGGAGATTGTCGGAGGCCAGAAACTGTATGCACAGATAAGGGGGGAGGCCCAGCGACAGTACAAAAACAACATAGCATCGGGTCAAGTCTGACCCGAAACTGCTGAAAGTCACATTAGGGGGAAAGCAACGTAAAAGACCAGGTGACCAACCTGAGGAAATGGGGGGGAACTCAAAAGAAACGATAAAGAGGTATGTGAGGGCTCCCGAGATTTAAGGAAGTATTTACAGTGAAGACAGGAAGGACTCTGGGAAGACAGAAAAAGGGGGAACACCAACAAGAATATACCAACAATGCTGGATGACATACACCCTGAGGGGGGGTGAAGAAACTGAAAATGACCTTGAAACCTCAAAGGCGATGGGCCCGGACAACATCTCCCGTGGGTCCTTAGAGAACAGAACGCGGTGTGCCACAACCACGATCTTCAAACATTCCTTGAAACTGGGCAACTACCTGAGGTATGGAAGACGGCAAATGATTCCCTTTTTTAAAAAAAATGAGACAAAAAAAGAGGCAAAACTATAGACCAGTGTCACTGACGTGTATAGTATGCAAAGTCATGAAGAAGATTATCAGGGGGAGAGTGGTAGAGCACCTGGAATGTAACGTTAAAACGACAACCAGCACGAATTCATGGAAGGAAAATCCTGTGTCAAAAACCTAAAGTTTTATGACAATCGAATAAAACGAGAGAGGGGGTGGGTTGATTGCATTTTTTTGGGACTGCAAGAAGGCCTTCGACACAGTTCCTTACAAAAGATTAGTGCGAAGCTAGAGGATCAGGCGTGTATAAAGGAAGGGGACTGCAATGGATCAGAGAATACCTGACGGGGGGTAACAACGAGTCATGGTACCCATGAGCTATCAGGGTCCTGTGACAGCGGGCCCACAGGGGGCAGTCCTAGTACCAGTGCTATTTTTTTGGGATATTTAATTACATGATGGAAGGGGGTAGACTCAGAAGTGTCCCTGATCGCAGATGATGTGAAGTTAATGAGGAGAATTAAATCAGATGAGGATCAGGCAGGACTACAAAAAGACCTGGACAGGCTGGACACCTGGTCCACAACTGGCTTTTCAATTTAACCCCCCTGCAAAGTCATGAAATAGGGAAAAGGGCAAAAAGACCGAGACAGAGTATAGGCTAAGGGCCAAAAAACTAAACCTTTCTCAAAGGGGAAAGATCTTGGGGTGAGTATAACACCCAAAGCCGAACACATCAACCAGATAACGCTGCAGCATATGGGCGCCTGGCAAAAGGAATAACGTTCCCATACCGTAAGGAATTTTAAGATACTGTATACCGTGTACGTCAGGCCCATACTGGGTATCGCACCCGTTTGGAACCCACACCTGGTCGGTTAGAAATTGAAAGGAAAAAGGTTTTTCAAAAGGTTAGTTCCAGAGCTGGGGGAAGTCCTACGAAGAAACGCTAAGGAAATCGGCCTGCGACACTGGAGGACAGGAGGGGTTTGGGAGCATGATAACGACATACAAAAAAAGAGGGGAAAAGACAAGGTGGATGAGACAGGATGTTCCAGAGATGGGACACAGAAACAAGGGGTCACAATTGAAAGTTGAAGACTCAGATGAGTCAAAGGGATGGAGGGGAATTTTCTTCAGTCATAGAGTTGTCAGGAATGGAATAGTCTAGCAAGTGATGTAGTGGAGGGGAAAACCCAAAATACTTTAAGACGAGGTATGATAAAGCTCATGGAGCAGGGGAGAGAGAGGACCCCGTAGGGTCAGTGAAGAGGCGGGGCCAGGAGCTGATATCGACCCCCGCAACCACAATTAGGGGATACAATTTGGGGGGTGAGTCAGGATGCCCAGGTTGGCTACCCGGGGGGGTTTTTTCCCTTTACCCCCAGTGTGGAGCATATAGGATGCCCAGGTTTTTCCCCTTTCAGTGTGGGCATAGGATGCCCAGGTTGACTACCTTCTTTACCAGTGTGGAGCATACAGGGTACCCCGGTTGACACCTTACCAGTGTGGAGCATACAGGATACCCAGGTTGACTACTCCCCGTGTGGGAACAAAATTTATCCTTCCCGGGGCTGATTCCCCCTCCCTTTTTTCCCCGAGTTTTTCCACAAAAAAAACTCTTCCGCCTTGACCTGGGACCAGTGAAGACCACAACCGTGGCCACCTCCCGGGCCCCCTCACTCACCTCCGGCCCACTCAATCACCTCCTGGCCCCCCCACTCACCCCTGTTCCCCTCACTCCCTCCAGCCCCCCCCACACCCTGGCCCCCACCACACTCCCGGCCCCCCCCACACTCCCCCACTCAATCACACTCCTGGCCCCCTCCTCCCTCCTGTTCCCTCACTCACACTCCGCCCTCACTCACCTCCTGGCCCCCTCACACCCTAGCCCACTCCCCCCTGGCCCCCCACTCCCTCCTGGCCCCCCCTCACCTCCTGTTCCTTTCCTCACCTCCTAGCCCACTCCTCACCTCCCGGCCCACTCCTCACCCCTAGCCCCCCCCCCTGGCCCCTCCCTCCTGGCCAATCCCCCCGGGCCCCCTCATTCCCCCTCCTGGCCCCCCACTACACTTTGGGCCCACCCCCACCCCGCCCCCACTTACCTGCCTCCCATGTACTAGTGTGTGATACTGGTAGTGGAGACACGTCTTACCTGCCTCCATGTACTAGTGTGATACTGCAGTGGAGACACGTCTTACCTGCCTCCCATGTACTAGTGTGTGATACTGGTAGTGAGACATGGTCTACCTGCCCCATGTACTAGTGTGTGATACTGGTGTGTGAGACACGTCTTACCTGCCTCCCATGTACTAGTGTGTGATACTGGTAGTGTGAGACACGTCTTTACCTGCCTCCCATGTACTAGTGTGTGATACTGTGCACACTGCCTTACCTGCCTCCCCATGTACTAGTGTGTGATACTGGTGGAGACACGCTCCTACCTGCCTCATGTACCAGTGTGTGATACTGGCAGTGAGACACGTCTTACCTGCCTCCCATGTACTCAGTGTGATACTGGGCAGTGGAGACACGTCTTACCTGCCCCATGTACTAGTGTGTGATACTGGTAGTGGAGACGTCTACCGCTCTCCCATGTACTAGTGTGTGATACTGGGTGTGGAGACACGTCTTACCTGCCTCCCATGTACTAGCAGGTGATACTGGCAGTGGAGACACGTCTTACCTGCCCCATGTACTAGTGTGTGATACTGGTAGTGGAGAATGTCTTACCTACCTCCTATGTACTAGTGTGTATACTGGTAGTGGACACGTCTTACTGCCTCCCATGTACTAGTGTGTGATACTGGTAGTGGAGACACGTCTTACCTGCCTCCCATGTACTAGTGTGTGATACTGGTAGTGGAGACACGTCTACCTGGGCCTCCCATGCACTAGTGTGTGATACTGGTAGTGAGACACGTCTTACCTGCCTCATGTACTAGTGTGTGATACTGGCAGTGGAGTATCGTCCCTACCTGCCTCCCATGTACTAGTGTGATACTGGTAGTGGAGACACGTCTTACCTGGCCCCATGTACTAGTGTGTGATACTGGCAGTGAGACACGTCCTACCTGCCTATGTACCAGTGCATACTGGTAGTGGAGACACGTCTTACCTGCCTCCCATGTACTAGTGTGTGATACTGGTAGTGAGACACGTTCACCTGCCTCCCATGTACCAGTGTGTGATACTGGTAGGGAGACACGTCTTTACCTGCCTCCCATGTACTAGTGTGTGATACTGGTAGTGAGACACGTCTTACCTGCCCTCCCATGTGTACTAGTGTGATACTGGCAGTGGAGACACGTCTTACCTGCCTCCCATGTACTAGTGTGATACTGGTAGTGGAGACACACCCACCTGCCTCCCATGTACTAGTGTGTGATACTGGTAGTGAGACAATGTCTTACCTGCCTCCCACATGTACTAGTGTGTGATACTGGGTAGTGAGACACGTCTTACCTGCCTCATGTACTAGTGTGTGATACTGGTAGTGGAGACACGTCTTACCTGCCTCCCATGTACTAGTGTGTGATACTGGTGTGGAGACACGTCTTACCTACCTATGTACTAGTGTAAAAGATACTGGTAGTGGAGCATTAATGTCTTACCTGCCTCCCATGTACTAGTGTGTGATACTGGTAGTGGAGACACGTCTTACCTGCCTCCCATGTACTAGTGTGTGATACTGGTAGTGGAGACACGCCTTACCTGCCTCCCATGTACTAGTGTGATACTGCGTGGCATTGTCCTACCTGCCTCTATGTACTAGTGTGATACTGGTAGTGGAGACACGTCTCTACCTGCCTCCCATGTACTAGTGTGTGATACTGGTGGTGGGAGACGTCACACCTGCCTCCCACTAGTGTGTGATACTGGTAGTGGAGACACGTCTTACCTGCCTCCCATGTACTAGTGTGAGATACTGGCAGTGGAGACACGTTCACTCTGCCTCCCATGTACTAGTGTGTGATACTGGCAAGTGTGGAGACATCGTTCACCTGCCTCCCATGTACTAGTGATACTGGTAGTGGAGACACGTCTTACCCGCCTCCTATGTACTAGTGTGTGATACTGGTGGTGGAGACACGTCTTACCTGCCTCCCATGTACCTAGTGTAAGATACTGGTAGTGGAGACACGTCTTACCTGCTCCCATGTACTAGTGTGTGATACTGGTAGTGGAGACATCGCCTTACCTGCTCCTATGTACTAGTGTGTGATACTGGTAGTGGAGACACGTCTTACCTGCCTCCCATGTACTAGTGTGTGATACTGGCAGTGGAGACACGTCTTACCTGCCTCCCATGTACTAGTGTGCATACTGGTGAGACACGTCTTACCTGCCTCCATGTACTAGTAAGATAATTGGTAGTGGAGACACGTCTTACCTGCCTCCCATGTACTAGTGTGTGATACTGGTAGTGGAGACACGTCTTACCTGCCTCCCCATGGCCAGTGTGTGATACTGGTGTGGAGACACGTCTTACCTGCCTCCCCATGTAGCTCAGTGTGATACTGGTAGTGAGACACGTCTCACCTGCCTCCCATGTACTAGTGTGTGATACTTTCAGGTGAGACACGTCTTACCTGCCTCCCATGTACTAGTGTGTGCCTGGTAGTGGAGACACGTCTTACCTGCCTCCCATGTACTAGTGTGATACTGGTAGTGGAGTATTAATGTCTTACCTGCCTCCCATGTACTAGTGTGTGATACTGGTAGTGAGACACGTCTTACCTGCCTTCCCATGTACTAGTGTGTGATACTGGTAGTGGAGACATCGTCTTACCTGCCTCCCATGTACTAGTGTGTGATACTGGTAGTGGAGACACGTCTTACCTGCCTCCCATGTTATACATAAAGATCACTTGTGTAGTTTTTCACTCATGTAAAAGTTGACTCATTTCTTGTAAGTTGCTGTAAAAACTTGTTATGGGGTCATTTATTTCCTCTGCTCTTTGATACATCCGTGGTGGTTATGTGGTGGTTATGTGGTGGTTATGTGGTGGTTATGTGGTGGTTGGTGTGGTGGTTGTGTGGTGGTTATGCGGTTATGTAAGGCTATGTGGTGGTTGCTATGTGGTGTGTTATGTGGTGGTTAAGGTGGAGCAGTGTGGTGGTTATGTGGTGGTTATGTGGTGGTTAAGTGGTGGTTATGGTGGTTATGTGGTGGTTATGTGTGGTTAAGGTGGTGGTTATGTGGTGGTTATGTGGTGGTGTGGTGGTTGTGTGGTGGTTATGTGGTGTGTTGGGTGTGGTTGGTGTGGTGGTTATGTGGTGGTTATGTGGTGGTTAGTGTGGTGGTTATGTAGGTTATGTGGTGGTTATGTGGTGGTTATGTGGTTGTGTGGTGTGGTACTGGTGCGGTGGTTATGTGGTGTTGGTGGTGGTTATGTGGTGGTTATATGTAGGGTTATGTGGTGGTTATGTGGTGGTTATGTGGTAGTTATGTGGTAATTATGCGGTGGTTATGTGGTGGTTATGTGGTGGTTATGTGGTGGTTATATGGTGGTTATGTGGTAGTTATGTGGTAATTATGCGGTGGTTATGTGGTGGTTATGTGGTTATGTGGTGGTTATGTGGTGGTTATGTGGTGGTTATGTGGTGGTTATATGGTGGTTATGTGGTAGTTATGTGGTAATTATGCGGTGGTTATGTGGTGGTTATGTGGTAATTATGTGGTGGTTATATGGTGGTTATGTGGTGGTGTGGTGGTTATGTGGTGGTGGTGTGGTTGTTATGTGGTGGTTATGTGGTGGTGGTGTGGTGTGGTGGTGTGGTGTGGTGGTGTGGTGTGGTGTGGTGTGGTGTGGTGGTGTGGTGTGGTGTGGTGGTGTGGTGGTGTGGTGTGGTGTGGTGGTGTGGTGTGGTGTGGTGGTGTGGTGGTGTGGTGGTGTGGTGGTGTGGTGTGGTTGTGTGGTGTGGTGATGTGGTGTGGTGGTGTGGTGGTGTGGTGGTGGTGTGTGGTGTGGTGTGGTTGTGTGGTGTGGTGGTGTGGTGGTGTGGTGTGGTGTGGTGGTGTGTGGTGTGGTGGTGGTGTGGTGTGGTTGTGTGGTGTGTGTGGTTGTGTGGTGTGGTGGTGGTGTGGTGGTGTGGTGTGGTGGTGTGGTGTGGTGGTTGTGTGGTGGTGTGGTGTGGTGTGGTGTGGTGTGGTGGTGTGGTGTGGTGGTGTGGTGTGGTGGTGTGGTGGTGGTGTGGTGTAGTGGTGTGGTGTAGTGGTGTGGTGGTGGTGGTGGTGGTGTGGTGTGGTGGTGTGGTGTGGTTGTGTGGTGTGGTGGTGGGTGTGGTGGTGGTGTGTGGTGTGGTGTGGTGGTGTGGTGGTTGTGTGGTGGTGTGGTTGTGTGGTGTGGTGGTGGTGTGGTGGTGTGGTGTGGTGGTGGTGGTGTGGTTGTGTGGTGGTGTGGTGGCGTGGTGGTGTGGTTGTGTGGTGTGCTGTGGTGTGGTGGTGTGGTGGTGGTGTGGTGGTGGTGTGGTGGTGTGTGGTGGTGGTGTGGTGGTAGGTGTGGTGGTGGTGTGGTGGTGTGGTGGTGGTGTGGTGTGGTGGCGTGGTGGTGGTGTGGTGGTGGTGGTGTGGTGTGGTGGTGTGGTGTGGTGGTGTGGTGTGGTGGTGGTGTGGTCGCAGTGTGGTCGTGTGGTGGTGTGGTGGTGTGGTGGTGTGGTGGTGTGGTGGTGGTGTGGTGGTGGTGTGGTGGTGGTGTGGTGTGGTGTGGTGGTGGTGTGGTGGTGGTGTGGTGGTCGTGTGGTGCACTCACCTAGTTGTACTACCTAGTTGTGGTTGCAGGTGTCGATTCATAGCTCCTGGCCCCGCCTCTTTACTGGCCGCTACTGGGCTACTCTCCTGAGCCACAGCTTTATCATACCTCCTTCTAAAGCCATGTATGGAGCCCGCCTCCACTACATCACTTCCTAAACTATTCCACTCTCCTGACCACTCTGTGACCGAAGAAATACTTCCTAACATCTCTGTGATTCATCTGAGTCTTCAACTTCAACTGTGTCCCCTTGTTGCTGCGGTCCCATCTCTGGAACATTTGCTCCTGTCCACTTTGTCAATTCCTCTCAGTATCTTATATGTTGTTATCATGTCCCCCCATTCCTCTGTCCTCCAGGGTGGTGTGAGTGTGGTGAGGTGGGTGGTGTGGTGTGGTGGTGTGGTGGTGTGTGGTGGTGGTGGTGTGGTGGTGGTGGTGCAGTGTGGTGGTGGTGGTGTGGTGGTGGAGGTGTGGTGGTGTGGTGGTGGTGGTGTGGTGTGGTGTGGTGGTGGTGGTGTGGTGGTGTGCCAGTGATGGTGGTGGGAGGTGGAGAGTGTGGGATACACGCTGCAGGACATACCAGAGCAGCCAGCACGGCACATTGCTCAGGGAGGTTACAGCACGAGAGAGAGAGAGAGAGAGAGAGAGAGAGAGAGAGAGAGAGAGTGTTCAGATTGACGGGTAAGCCCTCTCTCCAGAACATCACTTACTCTGAGATCACATTTGAACAGTTCACAAATATAACATATCAGCGAAATAAACTCAGTCGTTCAACCTCAACCTTGTCCCCTATTTATATGATACTCAATGGTCAGATGTGAATAGTTTAAGCCTGTGAATAGTTCATCCCGTAGCCCTTGTGTAAAGATTTAGATTTGCATTTGCCACGAAGCGGCTGTTTGAAGTTGTGCACTATACTGTGACGGTGGCACAAGGTTAATACCGGATAAGAGAGAAAGAGATCCAGGCTTGCTCGGCCCAGCTGGTGAGTTATCATGCCGAGGGCAGCCAGGCCCCAAACACTCACACCCTCATCACGAGTAGCCAGTGAAGGGAGGATGAGAGTGTAGGTGAAAGAAGATGAGGGAGTCGAAGTGGAGTCAGAGAACGGAAGGAGAGAGGGAAGGGGACAGAGCAGCGAAGGGGGAGACAGTGACGCCTGCTCACCCGCCCCATACACTGTCCCCTCTCCTTGACAACTTTACATTTTTCGTTTCATTTTTGGCTGCCTCCATTGATAGTCGCAGATTTGCCGATGCGTGAGTACCAGTTTGTTGGTCCAGGGATTCCGCGCCCGGCCCCTGGTGGTGTGCGGCCATCTAGTGAATGACTGCCTCCACACTGGTCGTTGCTAGAAGCCTGCCCACGCTTTATCACACTCCTTAAGCATGTATGGATCTCGCCCTCCCACTGGCTGCTCACTTTCCTGACACCCCAGACTGAAGAGCACACAGGTGACAAATGAGCCAAGGATGCCAGGAAAGTACTCTTCTCAGCCTAGGTGGCCAGGAGAGCAGCCACTGTAAGGCGGAAGCAGCCAGCAATGTTTGTGAGCGGTATGACAAGTGTTTCACGTTGAAATGGGTTTTCTCCTGCGACACAGGTGGACCAGAGCGAGACTCGGGCACCGTCGGGATACCTAGGATGACACTCCACAGGCAGACGGAGTTCGCCTGTGTTATATTATTAATTTGTAAAGGTGCTGATGAGCAAGTAGCTCCTTTTGGTTTTCCTTGCCATCCCCATACCAGACCAGTAAGGTTTGGTCAGCACCCTTTCTAGGTGAGAACAAAGGGCCTCTGAGCCGTGGTTGGGGGGCCTCTCCACTGATAACAGTTCATGTCTCTCACACACTCTGTTATAACACATTTATACTGCTGGCTGTTGCACTGTTACTGCTGCATCACTGCCAAGTAAGCATACTATGGGTGCTTATTCAGTTTGTTACAAATAGTTACTTAGATTATCATACCTGATTCATTCGTCAATGTAATGTGTAGCGACGAACGAATGAATGAATGTAAACCTCGTTGGCGAATGTATACTTGTTTACAATTATTCAATACCACATTACAATGACCACGTAACCACCGCAATGGCTCAATGTTTTAAATTACACCATCTGAATTAGTTGCATTGCCGCATAATGTCACACCACTGATATAACGTTATTCAAAACTTATACTAGATATGTAACTCGTTTCTCATTTTACAATATCAACCATAATTTATATTATTTTATTATTATTGGTTGCCAATTTGTGTTTACTTACTCACTTTAGGCACGAAGACAGTGTTAAAACTATGCTCAGCTCATATATCATCTTTACCATTGCATTTAGACTACAAATTTACAATTTACTTTAAGTTATTTTGTCGTTCAAAATGCCCTGTATACAGTTTTTATCTTCAATCAAAGTGTGGCTATTATGTCCAAATAAAAATACACATTATACATACAGTAAAATTTGAAGAGAAACTAGATACCACAAAATAGAGGACTCATATTAATATTGTCCACTATTATTATATTGTTAAAAGGAGCATAATATCTTATTATTATATTATAAAAAGGGAGATAATATTCATTGGAGTCATATTGTTGCAGGATAATATCTATTATCATAAATATAAAGAGATAATATTCATTATCATATTATAAAGGAGTATATGCTAGAAGGTAAAATTAGCTGTTTACATTTACAGCGTGCCAGCTACAGCTTCTGCCAGTTCATTCACAAGTGTAGCTCATTTTGCCTCAAACTCTTCTAGGCAGGGTAGGTTAGCAGCCAGCTGCTGTCAGCCTGCAGCCGCAAGCCTGCCTGGTCAGCCTTCCTGGGGCGGGGAGCTGCAGATCACCAGCATCTACGCTCCTCCTCCTGCCCGTGCTGCAATGTGGTTGGTTCGGCCGCTGAGGGCACCCTCCAAGGGAGATTACAGCTCCCGATCTCCCACGGAAAGCCGAAGCTGTCGCCATCCGGTAGCCATTCCGCTACCGGTGACCACCACTCCCTTCCTCATTAGGTACTCTTGTTCTCTTCTGAACTGGTGATTGAAGCTTAACATGCGCAGGCATCTGTTCCATTTCTTTTGTTGCTTGCACACTGTGCAGAGCTTTCGCCATTGACTGTGGTACTGAAAGCCTGCTCTTCCCCCGCTCAAGGATTAGCAGCACAAAAATCAGCAGCAAGATACTTGGAGAGCTGCCAGACCACTTATAAACTCGATTTAATCAATTGTTTTACTCTGTCTGGCAAGCATTAATGAATTGCTGTAATTCATACCCACATGTTTGGACTCAGGTCCAGTATGAATTACCATTTGCTTGGTGATTTGCAGTTTATCTTCAGTTTTTTTGCCTGGCAAGTAGAGCACATGAAGAGCAAGGTAGTCCATATGACATTGTATAGACTTATGACCTCAGTAAAGATCACTCAGCTGTTCAGTGAACCAGTCTGGCACTGCTTCGCCTGACATTTGTTAATGTTGGGATTGCCGGGTGATTCTCCGGCTCCGGAGTCTCAAATGTCTGATTCCATAAACCACCCAGTCAGTCTGGGACCACTGTCCCCAGTTTCCAAAGTCATTTGCTCCTTTCGCCGAAGCTGCATATCAAAGGCCCCCACAAGGACACATTTTGCCCTTCAGTTTGGTGTCAAAGAGCAGGCTTTCCGTTTCCCGAGGGGTGTGGTCTATTCAGACTGGGCTTTACTTCTCTGTAAAGATTACAATGTGTGGTTTATATATTATAAAGTTAATAATTACAAAGATTACACGTTTACATATATTATGAGACAATAATTCATATTTGTTGTTTAATTTTCACATGTCTCCAGTGTTAATACACATATATCTGGCCCACTGACATAATATCCACATATATGTAGCTTACCTCGACATTGATAAGCATGTCGTTTATATAACATAGAAATATTGCTGCAGGACCCAGCTGGGCAGATTTCCTGTTGTGCTGGGATTTTGCCCAGCCCCTGCCGTTAAGATAGATTTAAACTGCCCATGGAATTGATGCCGAAGGAAGTTGCGGTGTCTAAAGTTGTCATTCTCTGGTTGTTTCCTCATGTGGTTCATCAGATTACTCAAGATTGTTATACAACAGTAATAGTGATACAACAGTAACAGTTATACAACAGTAATAGTGATACAACGGTAACTGATACAACAGTAACAGCGATACAACAGTAGCAGCGATACAACAGTAGCAGCGATACAACAGTAACAGTGATACAACAGTAACAGTGTACGACAGTAACAATGATACATTAACATAATAAATTTGTCCATCACCACTAATACCGTACCGGAGGGGCTCAAGGAGGCCAGAGTTACTCGTATCTTCAAGAAAAATAGTATGTCTGATATCAGCAACTATAGGCCTGTTAGTATACTCAGTGTAATATCTAAAATTCTAGAGAGGGCGGTGTACTGTCAAGTAGTTAAGTATCTTAGTGACAACAATATTCTTCATAGTTACCAATCAGGCTTTAGGAGATCTTACTCAACCGACACCTCCCTAATTAATCTGATGGATTACATGAGAACTGAAATGTCGATAGGGAACCTCATAGGAATGGTAACTTTAGACTTGCAAAAGGCCTTCGATACTGTCAACCACAATTTATTATGTAAGAAACTTCAAGCTATCGGCATAGGTTCCATAGACTGGTTTAAGTCCTATCTTAACAGCAGGAAACAAATTGTCAAAATCAACAACACAGAATCAGAACCCCTGCCCATAGCATGTGGAGTTCCCCAAGGTAGTATTCTGGGTCCCTTATTATTATTTCTATGTTATATAAACGACATGCCCATCAGTGTCAAGTGCAAACTGCTACTGTATGTGGATGACTGTGCTCTGTTAATGTCAGGTAAAGACCCACAAGATATAGCTAATGTATTAACACTGGAACTGGAGTCCTGCAGCAAATGGTTAGTAAACAACAAACTATCTTTGTAATTATTGTCTCATAATATGTAAACGACACATTGTAATCTTTGTAATTATTGCTTTATAATATATAAACCACACATTGTAATCTTTACAGAGAAATAAAAATTTGAATCTGAATCGTTACACCTCGGGAAAACGGAAGCCATACTCTTTGGCACGAAACATAAACTGAGAAGGGCAAATAATTTTAATGTCCGTTGTAATGGGGAACCCATCACTTCAGTTTCCTCAGTAAAATATCTGGGAATCCCCTTTGACCCATGCAGCCCCGTGAGGGCGGGGAACGTGGCTAGGCCTAGGGACAATTGGTCCCAGACGATGAGGGGGTACTTGTACCTCCTCCCATGGGAGACATAGGTCTCAGACACTCCCACGACAGGGAGCCAAGACTCGGGCCGGGAGAGTACCGGCGAATCTACAACAACAACAAATGCATGTCAGGAGAATTGATAGGGAACAGTGTAGTAAAGAAAGCGAATGCCAGACTGAAGTTCCTCTACAGACAAGCACAGTGTCTACCTACTGAGGCTCGCAGGACCCTATGTCTAGCCCTTATACAATGTCATATGGACTACGCTTGCTCTTCATGGTACTCTGCCTTGACAAAAAAAACTGAAAGATAAACTGCAAATCACCCAGAACAAAATGGTAAGATTCATACTGGACCTGGGTCCAAGAGAACATGTAGGCCAGGATGAATTACAACAATTCGATATGCTGAATATTGAAGACAGAGTAAAACAATTGAAGTTAAATCAAGTTTATAAAATTGGTCACAAACAGTGTCCAGAATATCTTGCTGCTAATTTTGTACTGCTAATCATAGTACTTGGGGGAGAGAGCAGAACTTTGTAGTACCCACAGTCAATGGCCAGGCTTCAAACACCTTTTATTGTACAGCAATAAAGAAATGGAACAGATTGCCTGCACATGTCAAAGCCAGTCATAACATGAGCCAGTTCAAGAAGAGAACCAAAAGGTACCTAATGAGGAGGAGGAGGTGTTGATTCACCGGGAATTCACCCAGCCCGGGTCTTTACCAGATGGCGACCCGGCTTCGGCTCCCTGGCGTGGGAGTATCAGAGACCTATGTCTCCCTTGGGAGGGGGTACCCCTCAGCGGCGGGACCAACTGGTCCCAGGCCTAGCCACATTCCCCACCAGCACGAGGCAGGAGGTAGATAGATGCTAGGCCACTCTGGTCTGCAACCTTCCCCGCCCCAAGGAGGCTGACGGGAAGGGCAGGCTTGCGAGCCGCAGATGGTAGCAAGCTCCAGCCTTGGCACCTACCCTGCCCTAGAAGGGCTGGGCATGGTGATCGACCTACCTAATGAATGTAGCGACAGAAAGGGAGGAGAATTATTTTTTATTTTATTAGCTAACACATGTAAATGTAAACAACTAATTTTACCTTATTCCTAGCATATCTCCTTTATAGTATGATAATAAGATATTATCTCTTTTATAGTATGATAATAAGATATTATCTCCTCTGTAGTATGATAATAAGATATTATCTCCTTTGTAGTATAATAATAAGATATTATCTCCTTTGTAGTATAATAATAAGGTATTAAAAGAACCCAATGGTAATACTTAAGTCACTCTGACTTTTGTGGGTTATCCTGGGTTCTCTTCAAATTTGCTGCTATGTATGATAATAATAATAATATTTTTATTTGGACATAATGCAAAGAATTACATTTGGTTATTGAGATTACATGAGGTGTACATGCCAAAAGCCCCTAGTATGCAGGGCATTTTGGGCAGACTTAAAATTAACTTAAAACTAAATTGTAAGAATTTTTGTAGATAGTATACAATGAGTAAAGGTGAGTATTTAAGCTATGAAATTTGAACATAGTTTTGTACTTTTGTCTTCATTATAAAATTAATTAAATCAGATTAAACAAATTAAAGCAATAATAATAATAAAATAATATAAAGTTATGGTTGATAATTTATAAAATAAGTAAAGTTGCATATCTAAGTTATAAAGTTTGAATATAAGTTGAACATATCAATTAATTGTAGCAATTTATTGCAGCAATGCAACTAATTGAGTGGGATAACAATTTAAAACAATTAATTGCATTGCAGTTAGTTTACGTGGTCATTATAATGTAAGTATTGTGGGAATAATTAGCCAAGTAAGTATTATTCATAACAGGTTTTACATTCATTCATTCGTTCATTCATACATTACATTGACTTGAATAGTCAGGTATGATAATCTAAGTAACTGTATTTGTGTAAACCTGAATAAACTTACTTACTTAGTATACTTACTTACTTAACAGTGATACAACAGTAACAGTGATACAACAGTAACAGTTATAAATGTGTTATAACAGAGTGTATGTGTGAGACATACAGGAAACTGTTAATTATCCAGTGGAAGGCCCCCTAGCCACGGCTCAGAGCCACTCCATGTTGTTCTCACCTAGAAAGTTACTGACCAAACCTTACCTAGTTGTGGTATAGGGATGGCGCCAAGGGAGAGAGAGCCAAAAGGGGGCTAAAAAAAATTCATCAGCACCCTTTATAAAAATAAATTAATAATATAACTGCCTCAAGACAGGTCCCCTAGCTCCGTCTACCAACTAAATTGTCATCCCTATGATCCTCCGGTATAAAACTTCTGGTGTCATCCTGGATGTGGGTGCCGAGTCTCAGCTCCTGGTCCCACCTCTTATTGTCGCAGGAAAACATTTCAATGGCCTCTTGCCTCGTGAGCCTTGTCGTACCTTTACTTTAAACATTATATGATAGCTGCTTCCGCCTTCAACCTTTCTGAGTGGCTGCTCTTCCTGGCCACCCTAAGGCTGAAGAAATACTTCCTAACATCCCCTTGGCTCATTTGCATGCACACACAGTATTTCTTCAGTCACAGAGTTGTCAGGAAAGTGACGTAGTGGAGGCAGGATCCATACATAGCTTTAAGAAGAGGTATGATAAAGCTCATGGAGCAGGAAGAGTGACCTAGCAGCGACCAGTGAAGAGGCGGGGCCAGGAACTGTGAATCGATTCCTGCAACCACAACTAGGTAAGTACACACACACACACACACACACACCAGGGCCAGGAGCTGCGAATCGACCCCTGGACCAACAAATAGATGAGTACACACATACACACTCACACGTCAGCCCAAATCTGCGGCTTGTATAATAGAGCTTATATTAAAAAAAATAAAGGCAAAAAAAATGCATAAAAAAGTTAGCAAGAAAGGAAAGGAGACAACATATGGAAGGCAGGTGTGTGAGGCAGAGCGTCACTGTTGATGCCTCAGTGTGTCTCCCCTTCACTCACTTCCTCTTATCTTCCCTCCCCTCCCCTTCCCTCTCTTATCCTTCCATTCTCTGACTCCCTCCACTTCTGACTCCCTCATCTTTCTTCCCTCACTACCTACACTCTCATCCCTCCCTTCGCGGCAGTGATGAGGGTCTTGGTGTTGTTGAATGGCTCTTGATCCAAGGAATACGAGCTGCCCTCACCAGCCTTGATGGGTCACCAAACCTCACCAGCACTACAAGACTTGAGCAAAACCTGAGATACGCTCTCTCTCTTTCTCTCTTATCCATTATGCTCTTGTGCTACCGTCCACAGGATGGATATGGGGTGCACAATAAACTAGCCACTTCGGTGGCAAAATCTAAATCTAAATCTTTACACAGGGTTTTACGAGGTTAGGTTCAGGATTCCTACTTTTATTTACAAGCTAAGAGCTGTTACCTACATCATCTCATTTTAAAACCTTTTATTGTTGAGTATCATATAAATAGGGAACAGGTTGAAGTTGGAGCCATCTGTAGGTCAGCGATTTGGTCAACTGAGTTTATTTCGCTGATATCATTATGTTGTATGAACATGTTCCAGGCTCAAGTCATCCTAGGAATAAATGATCTCAAATTAAGTGATGTTCTGGAGAAGTTGCTGTTTGCTGCCCGTCTTGTTGTGTAGACACTCACTTCTCTCTCTCTCTCTCTCTCCTCTCTCTCTCTCTCTCTCTCTCTCGTTATATGTATCACACCTCCCTGTAACAATGTACATCAGCCCGTGCTGGCTATACCAGTACCATATTCACACAGCATTACTATCCACACTCTCCACTAACTTTACGGCATCCACACCACCATCACTATATCCACCCCAAAACCACACCACACCACACCACACCACACCACCACACCACACCACACCACACCACACCACCACACCACACCACACCACACCACCACCACACCACACCACACCACCACACCACCACACCACCACACCACCACACCACCACACCACCACACCACCACACCACCACACCACCACACCACCACACCACCACACCACCACACCACCACACCACCACACACTGGAGGACAGGAGAGATAGGGGGGACATGATAACAACATATAAGATACTGAGAGGAATTGACAAAGTGGACAGAGACAGAATGTTCCAGAGATGGGACACAGCAACAAGGGGACACAGTTGGAAGTTGAAGACTCAGATGAATCACAGAGATGTTAGGAAGTATTTCTTCAGTCACAGAGTGGTTGGGAAGTGGAATAGTTTAGGAAGTGATGTAGTGGAGGCAGGTCCATACATAGCTTTAAGAAGAGGTATGATAAAGCTCATGGCTCAGGGAGAGTGACCCAGTAGCGGCCAGTAAAGAGGCGGGGCCAGGAGCTATGAATCGACACCTGCAACCACAACTAGGTGAGTACAACTAGGTGAGTACACCACACACCACACCACACCACAGCACCACACCACCACACCACACCACCACACCACACCACCACACCACACCACCACACCACACCACCACACCACACCACACCACACCACCACACCACACCACCACACACACACCACACACACACCACACCACACCACCACACACACCACCACACCACACCACCACACCACACCACCACACCACACCACCACACCACCACACCACACCACCACACCACACCACCACACCACACCACCACACCACACCACCACACCACACCACCACACCACACCACCACACCACACCACCACACCACACCACCACACCACACCACCACACCACACAACCACACAACACACCCCACCACACCACACCACACACACCACACACCACACCACACCACACCACCACACCACACCACACAAACCACACCCACACACACACACACCACACCACACCACCACACCACACCACACCACACCACACCACACCCACCACACACCACAACCACACCACACCACCACACCACACCACACCACCACACCACACCACCACACCACACCCACCACCACACCACACCACACACACACACCACCACCACCACACCACCACACCACCACACCACACCACCACACCACACCACACCACACCACACCACACACCACCACACCACCACACCACACCACACCACCACACCACACCACCACACCACACCACCACCACACACACCACACACACCACCACACCACCACACCACCACACCACCACACCACACACCACACCACCACACCACACACACCACACCACACCACCACCACCCACCACAACCACACCACACCACACCACCACACCACACACCACACCACCACACACACCACACCACACACACACACCACCACACCACACCACACCACACCACCACACCACACACCACCACATAACCACCACACCACACACACCACACCACCACACCACCAACCACCTAACCACTACACCACATACCACAAACCACAACACCATATAACCACCACAACACCACAAACCACCATAACCACCACATACACCACACACACCACATAACCACCATACACTATACCACATAACCACAATAACACCACATAACCACATAACCACCACATACACCAAACCACATAACCACCACATAACCACCATAACCACCACAAACACATAACCACCACATAACCACCGCATAATTACCACATAACTACCACATAACCACCACACCACCACATAACCACCATATAACCACCACACCACAACCACATAACCACCACATAACCACCACATAACCACCACATAACCACCACATAACCACCACATAACCACCACATAACCACCACATAACCACCACATAACCACCACATAACCACCACATAACCACCACATAACCACCACATAACCACCACATAACCACCACATAACCACCACACCAATAACCACCACATAACCACCACATAACCACCACATAAAATACCACCACTACCATACCACATAACCACCACATAATACCACATAACCACCACATAACCACCACATACACCACCATAACCACCACATAAACCACCCATAACACCACATAACCACCACATAACCACCATACATAACCACCACATAAACCACATAACCACCACATAACCACCCATAATTACACATACACCACACCACATAACCACCACACATAACCCCACCTACCATTCACACCATACACACATAACCACCACATAACCACCACATAACCACCACATAACCACCACATAAAACAACCCACTAAATCACCATAACCACACATAACCACCACATAACCACCACATAACCCTAACCACCACATAACCACTAAAAAAAACCACCACATAACTCAACACACATAAAACTCACCACATACCACCACTACCACCACATACCACACACAGGATGTATCAAAGAGCAGAGGAAATAAATGACCCCATAACAAAGTTTTTACAGCAACTTACAAGAAATGAGTCAACTTTTACACAGGTGAAAAACTACACAAGTGATCTTTATGTATAACATGGGAGGCAGGTAAGACGTGTCTCCACTACCAGTATCACACACTAGTACATGGGAGGCAGGTAAGACGTGTCTCCACTACCAGTATCACACACTAGTACATGGAGGCAGGTAAGACGTGTCTCCACTACCAGTATCACACACTAGTACATGGGAGGCAGGTAAGACGTGTCTCCACTACCAGTATCACACACTAGTACATGGGAGGCAGGTAAGACGTGTCTCCACTACCAGTATCACACACTAGTACATGGGAGGCAGGTAAGACGTGTCTCCACTACCAGTATCACACACTAGTACATGGGAGGCAGGTAAGACGTGTCTCCACTACCAGTATCACACACTAGTACATGGAGGCAGGTAAGACGTGTCTCCACTACCAGTATCACACACTAGTACATGGGAGGCAGGTAAGACGTGTCTCCACTACCAGTATCACACACTAGTACATGGGAGGCAGGTAAGACGTGTCTCCACTACCAGTATCACACACTAGTACATGGGAGGCAGGTAAGACGTGTCTCCACTACCAGTATCACACACTAGTACATGGGAGGCAGGTAAGACGTGTCTCCACTACCAGTATCACACACTAGTACATGGGAGGCAGGTAAGACGTTCTCCACTACCAGTATCACACACTAGTACATGGAGGCAGGTAAGACGTGTCTCCACTACCAGTATCACACACTAGTACATGGGAGGCAGGTAAGACGTGTCTCCACTACCAGTATCACACACTAGTACATGGGAGGCAGGTAAGACGTGTCTCCACTACCAGTATCACACACTAGTACATGGGAGGCAGGTAAGACGTGTCTCCACTACCAGTATCACACACTAGTACATGGGAGGCAGGTAAGACGTGTCTCCACTACCAGTATCACACACTAGTACATGGGAGGCAGGTAAGACGTGTCTCCACTACCAGTATCACACACTAGTACATGGGAGGCAGGTAAGACGTGTCTCCACTACCAGTATCACACACTAGTACATGGAGGCAGGTAAGACGTGCTCCACTACCAGTATCACACACTAGTACATGGGAGGCAGGTAAGACGTGTCTCCACTACCAGATCACACACTAGCACATGGGAGGCAGGTAAGACGTGTCTCCACTACCAGTATCACACACTAGTACATGGGAGGCAGGTAAGACGTGTCTCCACTACCAGTATCACACACTAGTACATGGGAGGCAGGTAAGACGTGTCTCCACTACCAGTATCACACACTAGTACATGGGAGGCAGGTAAGACGTGTCTCCACTACCAGTATCACACACTAGTACATGGGAGGCAGGTAAGACGTGCTCCACTACCAGTATCACACACTAGTACATGGAGGCAGGTAGACGCCACTACAGATCACACCAGTCATGGAGGTAAGACGGTCCACTACCAGTATCACACACTAGTACATGGGAGGCAGGTAGACGTGTCTCCACTACCAGTATCACACACTAGTACATGGGAGGCAGGTAAGACGTGTCTCCATACCAGTATCACACACTAGTACATGGAGGCAGGTAAGACGTGTCTCCACTACCAGTATCACACACTAGTACATGGGAGGCAGGTAAGACGTGTCTCCACTACCAGTATCACACACTAGTACATGGAGGCAGGTAAGACGTGTCTCCACTACCAGTATCACACACTAGTACATGGGAGGCAGGTAAGACGTGTCTCCACTACCAGTATCACACTAGTACATGGGAGGCAGGTAAGACGTGTCTCCACTACCAGTATCACACACTAGTACATGGGAGCAGGTAAGACGTGTCTCCACTACCAGTATCACACACTAGTACATGGGAGGCAGGTAAGACGTGTCGGCCTCCAACACACACTAGATGGAGGCAGGTAAGACGTTCACTCCATACCATATACATGGGAGGCAGGTAAGGTGTCTCCACTCCAGATCACACTAGTACATGGGAGGGGTAAGACGTGTCTCCACTACCAGTATCACACACTAGTACATGGGAGGCAGGTAAGACGTCTCACTACCAGTATCCTAGTACATGGGAGGCAGGTAAGACGTGTCTCCACTACCAGTATCCCCTAGTACATGGGAGGCAGGTAAGACGTGTCTCCACTACCAGTATCACACACTAGTACATGGGAGGCAGGTAAGACGTGTCTCCACTACCAGTATCACACACTAGTACATGGAGGCAGGTAGACGTGTCTCCACTACCAGTATCACACATAGTACATGGGAGGCAGAGACGTGTCTCCACTACCAGATCACACACTAGTACATGGGAGGCAGGTAAGACGTGTCTCCACTACCAGTATCACACACTAGTACATGGGAGGCAGGTAAGACGTGTCCCTACCAGTATCACACACGTACATGGGAGGCAGGTAAGACGTGTCTCCACTACCAGTATCACACTAGTACATGGGAGGCAGGTAAGACGTGTCTCCACTACCAGTATCACACACTAGTACATGGGAGGAGGTAAGACGTGTCTCCACTACCAGTATCACACTAGTACATGGGAGGCAGGTAAGACGTGTCTCCACTACCAGTATCACACACTAGTACATGGGAGGCAGGTAAGCGTCTCCACTACCAGTACACACACTAACATGGGAGGCAGGTAAGACGTGTCTCCACTACCAGTATCACACACTAGTACATGGGAGGCAGGTAAGACGTGTCTCCATCCAGTATCACACATAGTACATGGAGCAGGTAAGACGTGTCTCCACTACCAGTATCACACACTAGTACATGGGAGGCAGGTAAGACGTGTCTCCACTACCAGTATCACACACTAGTACATGGGAGGCAGGTAAGACGTGTCTCCACTACCAGTATCACACACTAGTACATGGGAGGCAGGTAAGACGTGTCTCCACTACCAGTATCACACACTAGTACATGGGAGGCAGGTAGACGTGTCTCCACTACCAGTATCACACACTAGTACATGGGAGGCAGGTAAGACGTGTCTCCACTACCAGTATCACACACTAGTACATGGGAGGCAGGTAAGACGTGTCTCCACTACCAGTATCACACACTAGTACATGGGAGGCAGGTAAGACGTGTCTCCACTACCAGTATCACACACTAGTACATGGGAGGCAGGTAAGACGTGTCTCCACTACCAGTATCACACACTAGTACATGGGAGGCAGGTAAGACGTGTCTCCACTACCAGTATCACACACTAGTACAGGGGAGGCAGGTAAGACGTGTCTCCACTACCAGTATCACACACTAGTACATGGGAGGCAGGTAAGACGTGTCTCCACTACCAGTATCACACACTAGTACATGGGAGGCAGGTAAGACGTGTCTCCACTACCAGTATCACACACTAGTACATGGGAGGCAGGTAAGACGTGTCTCTCCACTACCAAAAGTGTTCACACTATCAACTAGTACATGGGAGGCAGGTAAGACGTGTCTCCACTACCAGTATCACACACTAGTACATGGGAGGCAGGTAAGACGTGTCTCCACTACCAGTATCACACACTAGTACATGGGAGGCAGGTAAGACGTGTCTCCACTACCAGTATCACACACTAGTACATGGGAGGCAGGTAAGACGTGTCTCCACTACCAGTATCACACACTAGTACATGGGAGGCAGGTAAGACGTGTCTCCACTACCAGTATCACACACTAGTATATTAGATAGGTGCTAGAAAATATAAGAGAACAGATGAGTATCTGGTAAAAATAAAACCATATACGAGGCTTAACAGATGGCAAATCCTGTCTCGTGAGGCTCCTACAGTTCTGTCTCGTGAGGCTCCTATAGTTCTGTCTCGTGAGGCTCCTACAGTTCTGTCTCGTGAGGCTCCAACAGTTGTCTCGTGAGGCTCCTACAGTTCTGTCTCGTGAGGCTTCAACAGTTGTCTCGTGAGGCTCCTACAGTTATGTCTCGTGAGGCTCCTACAGTTGTCTCGTGAGGCTCCTACAGTTCTGTCTCGTGAGGCTCCTACAGTTCTGTCTCGTGAGGCTCCTACAGTTCTGTCTCGTGAGGCTCCTACAGTTCTGTCTCGTGAGGCTCCTACAGTTGTCTCGTGAGGCTCCTACAGTTCTGTCTCGTGAGGCTCCTACAGTTGTCTCGTGAGGCTCCTATAGTTCTGTCTCGTGAGGCTCCTACAGTTCTGTCTCGTGAGGCTCCTACAGTTGTCTCGTGAGGCTCCTATAGTTCTGTCTCGTGAGGCTCCTAAGTTCTGTCTCGTGAGGCTCCTACAGTTCTGTCTCGTGAGGCTCCTAAGTTCTGTCTCGTGAGGCTCCTACAGTTCTGTCTCGTGAGGCTCCTAAGTTCTGTCTCGTGAAGCTCCTACAGTCTGTCTCGTGAGGCTCCTAAGTTCTGTCTCGTGAGGCTCCTACAGCTGTCTCGTGAGGCTCCTACAGTTCTGTCTCGTGAGGCTCCTACAGTTTCTCGTGAGGCTCCTAAGTTCTGTCTCGTGAGGCTCCTACAGTCTGTCTCGTGAGGCTCCTATAGTTCTGTCTCGTGAGGCTCCTACAGTTCTGTCTCGTGAGGCTCCTAAGTTCGTCTCGTGAGGCTCCTACAGTTCTGTCTCTGAGGCTCTATAGTTCTGTCTCGTGAGGCTCCTATGAGGCTCCTATAGTTCTGTCTCGTGAGGCTCCTACAGTTCTGTCTCGTGAGGCTCCTATAGTTCTGTCTCGTGAGGCTCCTACAGTTCTGTCTCGTGAGGCTCCTATAGTTCTGTCTCGTGAGGCTCCTACAGTTCTGTCTCGTGAGGCTCCTATAGTTCTGTCTCGTGAGGCTCCTATAGCTCTGTCTGGTGAGGCTCCTATAGTTCTGTCTCGTGAGGCTCCTAAGTTCTGTCTCGTGAGGCTCCTAAGTTCTGTCTCGTGAGGCTCCTATAGTTCTGTCTGTACTCTAATTCTGTCGTAGGCTCCTAAGTTCTGTCTCGTGAGGCTCCTACAGTTCTGTCTCGTGAGGCTCCTATAGTTCTGTCTCGTGAGGCTCCTACAGTTCTGTCTCGTGAGGCTCCTATAGTTCTGTCTCGTGAGGCTCCTACAGTTCTGTCTCGTGAGGCTCCTACAGTTCTGTCTCGTGAGGCCAAGTCTGTCTGTGTCTCTAGTCTGTCTCGTGAGGCTCCTACAGTTCTGTCTCGTGAGGCTCCTACAGTTCTGTCTCGTGAGGCTCCTATAGTTCTGTCTCGTGAGGCTCCTACAGTTCTGTCTCGTGAGGCTCCTACAGTTCTGTCTCGTGAGGCTCTTACAGTTCTGTCTCGTGAGGCTCCTACAGTTCTGTCTCGTGAGGCTCCTACAGTTCTGTCTCGTGAGGCTCCTACAGTTCTGTCTCGTGAGGCTCCTACAGTTCTGTCTCGTGAGGCTCCTATAGTTCTGTCTCGTGAGGCTCTACAGTTCTGTCTCGTGAGGCTCCTACAGTTCTGTCTCGTGAGGCTCCTACAGTTCTGTCTCGTGAGGCTCCTACAGTTCTGTCTCGTGAGGCTCCTATAGTTCTGTCTCGTGAGGCTCTTACAGTTCTGTCTCGTGAGGCTCCTACAGTTCTACGTGTTCCTAAACTATAAGATATCATTTGCTATAATCAGCTCACCACAACGTTCAGTTGGGCCTTTTAATATGTATGGTAGCTAGTAGTGGAGTTGTAGTGTGGTAGTAGTCAGTAGTAGTAGTAGTAGTGTAGTAGAGTTGAGTGTAGTTAGTGTGTGAGGTATAGAGTAGTGGTAGTTAGTGTAGTGTAGTAGTAGTGGTAGTAGTAGTTAGTAATAGTAGTAGTAGTAGTAGTAAGTAGTAGTGTAACCATCTGATTAAGTCTAGATTAGGGTAGTAGTAGATCAGTTGGTGAATAGACTAGTAGTCCGTTGGGAGTATCTAGAAGGGATCCAGGTTCTAGTAGTCATCTGAGTATCAGAAGGTAGTCAGTAGGATCAGTATCGAGTAGTTCTAGTAGTCGACTCTGGCAGTATCTAGAAGGATCAGTTAGTAGTCATGGAGTATCTAGAAGTCCAGGTTCTAGTAGTCCGACTCTGGGGTATCTAGGAAGGATCCAGGTTCTAGTAGTCCGACTCTGGGCGAGTATCTAGAAGGATCCAGGTTCTAGTAGTCCGACTCTGGGCGAGTATCTAGAAGGATCCAGGTTCTAGTACCGATCTCGAGTATCTGAAGGATCCAGTTCAGTAGTCCGACTCTGGGCGAGTATCTAGAAGGATCCAGGTTCTAGTAGTCCGACTCTGGGCGAGTATCTAGAAGGATCCAGGTTCTAGTAGTCCGACTCTGGGCGAGTATCTAGAAGGATCCAGGTACTAGTAGTCCGACTCTGGGCGAGTATCTAGAAGGATCCAGGTTCTAGTAGTTCACCTCAATACCGTTTGTTATGTAATATAATGTGAGTGAGTGGGCCAGGAGTGTGAGTGAGTGGGCCAGAAGTGTGAGTGAGTGGGCCAGGAGTGTGAATGAGTGGGCCAGGAGTGTGAGTTGGCCAGGAGTGTGAGTGAGTGGGCCAGGAGTGTGAGTGGGCTAGGAGTGTGAGTGAGTGGGCCAGGAGTGTGAGTGAGTGGGCTAGGAGTGTGAGTGAAAGGAACAGGAGTGTGAGTGAGTGGGCCAGGAGTGTGAGTGAGTGGGCCAGGAGTGTGAGTGGGCTAGGAGTGTGAGTGGGCCAGGAGTGTGAGTGAGTGGGCTAGGAGTGTGAGTGAGTGGAACAGGAGTGTGAGTGAGTGGGCCAGGAGTGTGATTGAGTGGGCCAGGAGTGTGAGTGAGTGGGCCAGGAGTGTGAGTGAGTGGGCCAGGAGTGTGAGTGGGCTAGGAGTGTGAGTGAGTGGAACAGGAGTGTGAGTGAGTGGGCCAGGAGTGTGATTGAGTGGGCCAGGAGTGTGAGTGAGTGGGCCAGGAGTGTGGCCACGTGTTGTGGTCTTCACTGGTCCCAGGTCAAGGCGGAAGAGTTTCTTTTTCTTGTGGAGAAACTCGTGGAAGAAAGGCAGTCAGCCTGAGATCATTGTTCCACACTGGTAAGGTAGTCAACCTGGGTATCCTGTATGCTCCACACTGGTAAAGAAGGTAGTCAACCTGGGCATCCTATATGCTCCACACTGGTAAAGAAGGTAGTCAACCTGGGCATCCTATATGCTCCACACTGGTAAGGAAGGTAGTTTAACCTGGGCATCCTATATGCTCCACACTGGTAAAGAAGGTAGTCAACCTGGGCATCCTATATGCTCCACACTGGTAAAGAAGGTAGTCAACCTGGGCATCCTATATGCTCCACACTGGTAAGAAGTAGTCAACCTGGGCATCCTATATGCTCCACACTGGTAAAGAAGGTAGTCAACCTGGGCATCCTATATGCTCCACACTGCTAAGGAACGTAGCCAACCTGGGCATCCTGTACTCACCTCACCTAATTGTACTCGCCTAATTGTGGTTGCAGGGGTCGATACTCAGCTCCTGGCCCCGCCTCTTCACTGATCGCTACTGGGTCCTCTCTCTCCCCCTGCTCCATGAGCTTTATCATACCTCGTCTTAAAGCTATGTATGGTTCCTGCCTCCACTACATCACTTGCTAGACTATTCCACTTCCTGACAACTCTATGACTGAAGAAATACTTCCTACCATCCCTTTGACTCATCTGAGTCTTCAACTTTCAATTGTGACCCCTTGTTTCTGTGTCCCATCTCTGGAACATCCTGTCTCTATCCACCTTGTCTATTCCACTCAGTATTTTGTATGTCGTTATCATGTCTCCCCTAACCCTCCTGTCCTCCAGTGTCGTCAGGCCGATTTCCCTTAGCGTTTCTTCGTAGGACATTGCCCTTAGCTCTGGAACTAACCTTGTTGCAAACCTTTGCACTTTCTCTAATTTCTAGACGTGCTTGACCAGGTGTGGGTTCCAAACTGGTGCTGCATACTCCAGTATGGGCCTGACGTACACGGTATACAGTATCTTGAACGATTCCTTACTAAGGTATCGGAACGTTATTCTCAAGTTTGCCAGGCGCCCATATGCTGCAGCAGTTATCTGGTTGATGTGTGCTTCAAGAGACGTTCTCGGTGTTATACTCACCCCAAGATCTTTCTCCTTGAGTAAGGTTTGGAGTCTTTGGCCACTTAGCCTATACTCTGTCTGCGGTCTTCTTTGCCCTTCCCTATTTTCATGACTTTGCATTTGGCGGGGTTAAATTCGAGAAGCCAGTTGCTGGACCAGGTGTCCAGCCTGTCCAGGTCTCTTTGTAGTCCTGCCTGATCCTCATCTGATTTAATTCTCCTCATTAACTTCACATCATCTGCGATCAGGGACACTTCTGAGTCTATCCCTTCCATCATGTAATTCACATATACCAAAAATAGCACTGGTACTAGGACTGACCCCTGTGGGACCCCGCTCGTCACAGGCACCCATGATAGCTCATCGCGTACCATGACTCGTTGTTACCTCCCTGTCAGGTATTCTCTGATCCATTGCAGTGCCCTTCCTGTTATACACGCCTGATCCTCTAGCTTCTGCACTAATCTCTTGTAAGGAACTGTGTCGAAGGCCTTCTTGCAGTCCAAGAAAATGCAATCAACCCACCCCTCTCTCTCGTGTCTTACTTCTGTTACTTTGTCATAAAACTTCAGGTTTTTGACACAGGATTTGCCTTCCATGAATCCGTGCTGGTTGTCGTTTATAATCTTGTTACATTCCAGGTGCTCTACCACTCTCCTCCTGATAATCTTCTTCATGACTTTGCATACTATACACGTCAGTGACACTGGTCTATAGTTTAGTGCCTCTTTTCTGTCTCATTTTTTAAAAATGGGAACTACATTTGCCGTCTTCCATACCTCAGGTAGTTGCCCAGTTTCAAGGAATGTGTTGAAGATCGTGGTTAGTGGCACACACAGCGTCTCTGCTCCCTCTCTAAGGACCCACGGGGAGATGTTGTCCGGTCCCATCGCCTTTGAGGTTTCAAGGTCACTTAGCAGTTTCTTCACCTCCTCCTCAGTTGTGTGTATGTCATCCAGCACTTGTTGGTATATTCCTTGTTGGTGTTCCCCTCTGTTCTGTCTTCCCAGAGTCCTTCCTGTCTTCACTGTAAATACTTCCTTAAATCTCGTGTTGAGCTCCTCACATACCTCTTGATCGTTTCTTGTGAGTTCCCCACCTACTTTCCTCAGGTTGGTCACCTGGTCTTTGACTGTTGTCTTCCTCCTAATGTGACTATACAGCAGTTTCGGGTCAGACTTGACTTTCGATGCTATGTTGTTTTCGTACTGTCGCTGGGCCTCCCTCCTTATCTGTGCATACTAGTTTCTGGCTCTCCGACTAATCTCCTTATTTTCCTGGGTCTTTTGCCTTCTGTACTTTTTTCATTCTCTAGTGCACTTAGTTTTTGCCTCCCTACACCTTCGGGTAAACCAAGGGCTCATTCTGGTCTTCCCATTATTTCTGTTATCCTTGGGAACAAACCTTTCCTATGCCTCCTTGCATTTTGTTGTTACATAGTCCATCATTTCGTTTACTGACTTTCCTTCCAACTCTCTTTCCCACTGAACCTCCTGCAGGAAGGTCCTCATACCTGTATAGTCCCCCCTTTTATAGTTATACTTTTCCCATTCAACTCCTGTTACTCTCTCCACTTGTAGCTCTACGATGCATTCAAAGCTCAGAACCACGTGGTCACTGGTTCCCATGGATCTTTTATATGTGATGTCCTCAATGTCTGAGCTACTCAGGGTGAACACAAGGTCCAGTCTTGCTGGTTCATCCTCCCCCCTCTCTCTCTGGCAGTGTCCCTAACATTTTGGTGTATGATGTTTTCCAGTACCACATCCATCATCCTGGCTCTCCATGTTTCGGGACCCCCATGTGGCTCCAGGTTCTCCCAATCAGTCTCCCTGTGGTTGTGTGTGTGTGTTTATGTGTGTGTATGTGTGTGTGTGTGTGTGTGTACTCACCTAACTGTGGTTGCAGGGGTCGAGACTCAGCTCCTGGCTCCGCCTCTTCACTGATCGCTACTGGGTCCTCTCTCTCCGTGCTCCATGAGCTTTATCATACCTCGTCTCAAAGCTATGTATGGTTCCTGCCTGTGTGTGTGTGTGTGACCCAACAATTAATATTTGCACCAATAACTCATTACAGTTGTGACCGGGTGTGGACGTGTGAATTGCTCATTACTTTATAATTTGTTCATGATTGTAACCATGTATAAACGTAAGTAAATTTACTTACTTACATGATTCATTACCTTTGAAACTTGTGAGTTCATTACCTTTGTACCTTGTTCAGCTATCAAAACTTTGGGGTCCAGTCCCTGGACCCATTATGTACCTCTGTAATCTTTTGACTACCGCGCACAGGATGGGTATGGGGTGCATAATAAAGATATCAAACTAAACTGTGTACGCACCACACTGTGGGTTGTATGTACACAAGTGGACGGTGTTGGCTGGTGTCACGGTGGCTGTGACGTGACGGTGTTGGCTGGTGTCACGGTGGCTGTGACGTGACGGTGTTGGCTGGTGTCACGGCGGCTGTGACGTGACGGTGTTGGCTGGTGTCACGGTGGCTGTGACGTGACGGTGTTGGCTGGTGTCACGGTGGCTGTGACGTGACGGTGTTGGCTGGTGTCACGGCGGCTGTGACGTGACGGTGGTTGCCGCCGCCGCCGCTGCTTCCAGGATTCAATGAATGTTCAGCTGATCTCACCTGTGACAAGTTCCCGGTGGTGGAGGGTGGCTTCCTCAGTTGTTATTGGAGTGTTGGGAAGGGAGGACGTGCCCACTCCGCTCTCCTCTCTTATACCTAATGTCTACCAGTGGTCATAGTGACGGATCATTTTCTCGTGTGTAAACCTTTTCAAGGTGGGCGTCTCTATGTTGGTGAAGGGCTCTTAATCAAAGGAATTGGAGCCATACCCCCATTTTCCTTAGATCGAATTTGCCTCCCATTCCCTAGGCGATATATGACCTCTACGTATTTAGAGTTTCTCAGTAAATTAAATCAAAATAATCTTGGGTATAAATGTGTTAAAATCGAGGAAGAAGACAATTGTAAAAATAAAGTTTAACTGAGCAGGAATGGAAGTTTGAGTGGTGTGGAGGTGAGGTTTGCAGGTGTGGCCTACTGCAGCAGCAGCTGCCACACACCTGCTTATACCCACAAGTGCATGGATGCTGTTGACGGGCTCTTGATGCAAGGTATTGGAGCTACTCTTGCCTTTCCAGGATCAACCATCAGTACCACAAATTCCTCAGACGCTGTGTGACCCTTACGAGGTTAGCGCATCCCAATAATAATAATAATAATAATAATAATACCCAGCTGCCACACCTGCCCATTCCACATGTACTTCCACTCATGGTGCCACAACACGTCCCTTACATTGCAAGCACCATGGATCACACCAGGACACAATATAACTTATTTTATGCATTACTGTACCATACGACATGTGTTCAGTGATCCATGTATAACATTGATGTGACTAGTGATGATATTGTGTAATAGTGTTAGTGATATTGTGTGCTGGTATTGTGTAATAGTGATATTGTGTGGTGGTGATATTGTGCGATGGTGGTGACAGTTACCATTTTGTCTTAGGCACATGTTCATGTATTGGTAGTGGTGATACTGTGGTGATGATATTCTGTAGTGGTGATACTGTGTGGTGATGATATTCTGTAGTTGTGATACTCTGTGGTGATGATATTCTGTAGTGGTGTAGCACATGTCGATGTATTAGTAGTGGTGATACTGTGTGGTGATATTTTGTAGTGGTGATACTGTGTAGTGGTGGTGGTGATATTGTGTTGTGAAGATGTGTGGTGATATTGTGTGATGCTGGTGATATTGTGGTGATGATATTGTGATGATGTGTGGTGGTGATGATATTGTGTGGCGGTGATGATATTGTGTGGTGGTGATGATATTGTGGTGGTGATGATATTGTGTGGTGTGATATTGTGTGGTGGCCTTGCTATTTTGTGTTGGTGATATTGTGTGGTGTGATATTGTGTGATGATGGTGAGTGGTGGTGATGATATTGTGTGATGCTGGTGAGAGTGGTGGTTATGATATTGTGTGATGATGGTGATATTGTGGTGGTGATGATATTGTGTGATGCTGGTGATATTGTGGTGGTGATGATATTGTGTGATGATGTGTGGTGGCCTTGTTATTTTGTGTTGGTGATATTGTGTGGTGGTGTGATATTGTGTGATGCTGGTGATATTGTGTTGGTTATGATATTGTGTGATGATGTGTGGTGGCCTTGTTATTTTGTGTTGGTGATATTGTGTGGTGGTGTGATATTGTGTGATGCTGGTGATATTGTGGTGGTGATGATATTGTGTGATGATGTGTGGTGGCCTTGTTATTTTGTGTAGGTGATATTCCTGCGTGGCGCTTGGTGAAGGATCAGCAGCAGCAGTGAGGCTAGTTTAAATTATTGCCTACTTCTAGAAGAACAAGTAATGATATTCTTGGTTATATGACTCACTACCTGCCTCGTAACTTGTCAGAACACCTGTGTAATGTAAACAAGAGTGCAAAAGAACTGAAGAATACCACCACATGTATGCCAACACTTCTCAACTATGGTATAGACACTATAAAAAGCAAACCTTTATTTTTAGACTAAAGTATCGCTCTAAGCTGAGCTCTCTCTGTTTTAATTAAGCTCAGTATAGAACGATAAGAAATCTTTTAAAGGTTTGCTCTTCAGTCTTTTTTGCAGTACCATCACTGAGTGGTATCTTTCATTCATATTGACAACTTCTCACAATTAAGCCTATTATTTTCCCAGACTAGGCTATATTTACTATGTTCTGCTTGTTGAGTGTTCATTTGCTATGTTCTCTCCAAACATTATTGTTCCTGGATCTTTTGCCTCTTCCTTCTATTCTTTGACACAGCCTGACTTCGTTTTGTATCCTGTATGCGTTTTGTTTTTAGTTCTTTGCGTAAAAAAACTATGTGCCGTTACCTAGCTGAAGAATTACTGAATAAACACCCGTCTCACCCCGCAACTAAGATGTTAATAAAAAATACCACAAACCTCGTGACCCGTAGCTTAATGATGTCGTGGAGAATATATATATATGTCGTGCTGAATAGGTAAAACTTGCGATTTTGGCTTAAATAGCAGCGCTCTTCTTGCCGAATAAGGCAAGCGAAGATTTGTGTATGCAATAATTTCGCAAAAATCATTCTGAACCTAACGAAAAAAATATGTCATTGTGTTTGTTTATTATTAAATTATTGTAAACTTATTTAAAATATATTTAATTGGATTAGGCTAAGTTTTGTAAGGTTCTTTTGGTACAAAATTATTAATTTTTACATTAACATAAATGAAAAAATATATCTTTAAACGTATAAGAGAAATGTTTAGAAAGGACTTAATTTTAAATGAGTTCTTGCTAATTGACTAGTTTTATCTATTCGGCACGACATATATACATACATACATACATACATACATACATACATACATACATACATACATACATACATACATACATACATACATACATACATACATACACACATACATACAGGAGCTGAGTCTCGACCCCTGCAACCACAATTAGGTGAGTACATACATACACACATACATACACACATACATACACACATACATACACACATACATACACACATACATACACACATACATACACACATACATACACACATACATACACACATACATACACCATACATACACACATCCATACACACATACATACACACATCCATACACACATACATACACACATACATACACACATACATACACACATACATACACACATACATACACACATACATACACACATACATACACACATACATACACACATACATACATATTCGAGCCAGCAGGTTCGAATCCTGCTGGGTAAGTGTGATGGAGTTAATGTAGTAGTGGCTTGGTTAGTGGGTGGGCTGCTGGTGTGAGCATCTTATCCAGGTGTGAGCTGAAGATTTATTATTTTAATTCTCCTCATATGGTGTTGCTCACCTGCACGCAATACTGAAGGTATAGCAAAAACTTATTGGTAATGCAGGAAGCATCACATTTCAGTCCGCTGGTTACTAACTGAACATAAAGTTTGTTTCCAGGAAAGCCATTTTGGGACTGACGAGTGAGACCGAAAAAAATATCTAGGAATTTAGTAATGGAGCAGTGACTGGAAAAGTTCCACACTGCATTGCGCTACACCTGATCCAGGAGCCACACCACAACGACACCTGGGTAGCGCCACAAACTTTACTTCTGACGCAAAACTGTAAAGGATGTCATGATTCGACCTTGCGTTCAATATTTGTAGACCCTTTATGGCAGCAGTAATGGCTGGCCGCTGTGCTTGCAGATCAGCAGCGCTATCATCGACATGGCTAAACCTTAGAATTTTTATATAAACACCGGGAGGTGTATATGCTGAGTTCAGGTTAATACACCATTAATGATCCTCCTGTAGTCGATAGGCTTTAAACCTAATAAACTATCCAAGCAACTAAACCTTAGAGCGTAATGCTACCTTTATGGGAGTGTCACTATCACTTAAGGAATTTTTATTCTTTATACTGGAATATTACAGTACACTGACAGCCCCAGTTAAAATCGCAAAGTTGCAGGCCTATAAAATTTTCAGAAAACTTTTATTGTTCCCATCTACAAGCCTTCCAGTGGGCTAATAACAGTAATATAATGTTCAATGAGGACAAATTTCAGTTAATATGTAACGGAAGAACGGAAGAAATAAAAGCAACATGGGAGGGAGTACAAGACAAACTCAGACCTCTCAATAGGACGTAAGTCAATTGTAAGAGACCTGAGAGTGATAGTGTCAAATCCCACGTTCAAAGAGCAATGTTATTATCATAACTGTGCTGTATAACCCCTGTGGTTTAGCGCTTCTATTTGATTATAATAATAATAAATTATCATAACTGCAAGAAAATAATAGGTTGGATAACTAGAACTTTTATAACAAGACCCCTCAAGGGAGGTTCCTTGACGCTGAATTGAGTCTGGATACCTTCCATCACCCCTCCCACAGGCGCTGTATAATCCCTATGGGTTTAGCGCTCCCCCATGATTATTTTATTTTAATGTTATTAACACATCGGCCGTTCCCCACCAAGGCATGGTGGCCCGAAAAAGAAAAACTTTCATCACCATTCACTCCATCAATGTCTTGCCAGAGGCGTGCTTACACTACAGTTATAAAACTGCAACATTAACACCCCTCCTTCAGAGTGCCGGCACTGTATTTCCCATTTTCAGGAATCAAGTCCGGCCTGCTGGTTTCTCTGAATCCCTTCATAAATGTTACCTTGCTCACACTCCAACAGCACGTCAAGTCCTAAAAACCATTTGTCTCCATTCGCTCCTATCTAACACGCTCACGCACGCTTGCTGGAAGTCCAAGCCCCTCGCACACTAAACCTCCTTTACCCCCTCCCTCCAGCCTTTCTTAGGCCGACCCCTACCCCGCCTTCCCTCAACTACAGATCTATACACTCTCGAAGTCATAATCTACACCTGGAAGATAATGAAGGTATTGGTATCAAACCTGCACGCTGAAATTACTAGTTATAAATACAAGAGGTTTGGCAAACGGTGCAGGATACCTACAATGAAAAGCAGGGGAATGATGAATACAATGAGAGATTACTCATTTAGTGTAAAGGGACCACGACTCTTCAGTACTATCCTTTCATGCACAAAGGGAGAAAAAACAACAAAACCCTAGCTGTCCTTAAGAGGGAACTAGACAGATTCCTCAAAATAGTTCCCGATCAGCCTGGTTGTGGTGCATACGTTGGACTGCGTGCGGCAGGCACTAACAGCTTGATCGATCAGGCCAGCAACCAGGAAGCTTGGTCTTTAACCGGGTTGCGGGGCAGTAACCTCCGGAAGGAACTCCAGGTAAACCTCCTCATATATTCCATGAATGATCAATAGACAACAACAAAAGTAACTTAGTAAGTACCTGACCAGCAGCTGAACTTGGCTTACGTCACACTGCAACAACCAACACGATGAAACATGTGACTTGTCTGTCTACCTGCAGGTAGGCGAGAGTACCTGATGATGACACCAGTATGACAGGTACACTGACACTCACTGTTAGAGGTAAAGTGACACACTCAGTATGACAGCCACACTGACACCCAGTGTTAGAGGCACAGTGACACACTCAGTATGACAGCTATACTGACAAACAGGATGACAGCTACAATGACAGTATGACAGCTACAATGACAGTATGACAGCTACAATGACAGTATGACAGTTACAATGACAGTATGACAGCTACAATGACAGTATGACAGCTACAGTGACAGTATGACAGCTACAATGACAGTATGACAGCTACAATGACAGTATGACAGCTACAATGACAGTATGACAGCTACAATGACAGTATGACAGCTACAATGACAGTATGACAGCTACAATGACAGTATGACAGCTACAATGACAGTATGACAGCTACAATGACAGTATGACAGCTACAATGACAGTATGACAGTTACAATGACAGTATGACAGCTACAATGACAGTATGACAGCTACAATGATAATATGACAGCTACAATGACAGTATGACAGCTACAATGACAGTATGACAGCTACAATGACAGTATGACAGCTACAATGACAGTATGACAGCTACAATGACAGTATGACAGCTACAATGACAGTATGACAGCTACAATGACAGTATGACAGCTTCAATGACAGTATGACAGCTACAATGACAGTATGACAGCTACAATGACAGTATGACAGCTACAATGACAGTATGACAGCTACAATGACAGTATGACAGCTACAATGACAGTATGACAGCTACAATGACAGTATGACAGCTACAATGACAGTATGATAGCTACAATGGCAGTATGACAGCTACAATGACAGTATGACAGCTACAATGACAGTATGACAGCTACAATGACAGTATGATAGCTACAATGACAGTATGACAGCTACAATGACAGTATGGCAGCTACAATGACAGTATGACAGCTACAATAACAGTATGATAGCTACAATGAGAGTATGACAGCTACAATGACAGTATGATAGCTACAATGACAGTATGACAGCTACAATGACAGTATGACAGCTACAATGACAGTATGACAGCTACAATGACAGTATGACAGCTACAATGACAGTATGACAGCTACAATGACAGTATGACAGCTACAATGACAGTATGACAGCTACAATGACAGTATGACAGCTACAATGACAGTATGACAGCTACAATGACAGTATGACAGCTACAATGACAGTATGACAGCTACAATGACAGTATGACAGCTACAATGACAGTATGACAGCTACAATGACAGTATGACAGCTACAATGACATCATGACAGCTACAATGACAGTATGGCAGCTACAATGACTACTGACACAACAGGAAATCCCAGCCACCGACGAGAAGTGTAATTTAATAAAGAATAAAAGTGAGGGTAGCGTGTGAGGAGGACTTCACTGCATCTTATTGTAACACACACTAGCCGTCTCCCACCGAGGTAAGGTGACCTCAGAAAGAGGAAACACATTCACCATCATTCATTCAATAGCTGTCTTGCCAGAAGTGTGCTGACACAATTCAGATGACCCTCCGAACTGCAATATCCTCACGCCTCCTTTAAAGTGCAGGCACTGTTCTTCTATCCTCCAGGAATCAAGTCCAGTTAAGAGAATTCCCTAAATCCTTCATTTTTGTTACCTTGTTCACACTAATGGCATGCCAAGCCATAAAAACCACATGCCTCCGCTCACTCAGAGCTTTGGGCTCACACATGTCTGTTGGGTGTTCGCGTCCCTAGCATACAAAATCTTTTTCACTTCCTACCTCTGACCCTTCCTGGGATGACCCCTTGCCCTTGTTCCTTCCTCCCCAGATTTATATAGCCTCTCAGTCATTCTATTTTCTCCACCCTCCCTAAATGTCCAAACCGCCTTAACAACCCCTCCTCAGGACTAAATTATCCTTTTGGTAACACCACACCTTCTATATCCCCACATTCATAATTATCTGTATAATATTTATATCATATTGCTGTCAAACATGATATCTCCACTGCATCCAGCCTCCTCGCTGCAACGTTTAAAGCTTATGACTCACACCCGTATAATAGTGTGGGTACCACTATACTCTTGTACATTCCCCATTTTGCATCCCTAAATAAATTTTCTTTCCATATATGCCTCAGTGCACCACCTACCTTTTTGCGGTTCACCTAGTGGTCTTCATAGACCCAGCTATCGATATGTCCAATCTTACATATCTGAACACATTTCACTTTCTCCATATTTCCTCCATCCCTAGACTTTTTGGTTACTTTCATCACCGTTTTCTTTGCTATGTTCACTTTTAATTTACTACTTCCTTTACATACCCTCTCAAATTCCTCCACTAATCTTTGCAACTTCTCTTCAGATCTCCCAGAAACACCGTATTATCGGCAAAGTAACTGTGACAACTCCCACTTTCTATTTTATTCATCATTTAATCCCCACACTTTTTCAAAACACCCTAACATTCACTTCTTTTACATCTATAAATATGGTGAGATCACCTGTCCCTGTGTAAGGCCTAATTTTAATGGAAAATAATCTCCCTCTACTGCTTTTGGTAACATAACACTTATTCCATACATGTGCAACTTCTCACACATTGCACTCCTTCCCACCTTATCGTATGCCTTTTCTAAATCCATGAGTGTTGTTCTCTTAAGTAATGTTCACTTACATGCTTCATGTAAACACTTGGTCTACACATGCCCTACCCTTCCTAAAACACCTTTCTCTGAAATCCTGCTTTCTCTCTTACTCCTAATTCTTTCCATGATAATTATACGATACAATTACACTCATTTTCTTGCCAATGATATTACACTTATTTTAGGGTAAGTTTGTGGTGCTGATTCCGAATATGCCATCGGTTTTGCTTGATTTTCTCTAGTTTTTGATAAATTTGGTATCCCATTGAAGAACATAAAAGATGTGAAAAATATATTGATCAGGCGGGGCTAACTTAAAAATCGCATTGAAAATATTTTTTTAGATAATTCAAAATTCAAATAATGTAATAAATACTAGCACTTCATTCTATATAATAACAGAGTAATATATTAAGATAATTCAGATACCATTAATTCCTGCATATGAAAACGTTGTTTGTACGATTTTCTTTTATGGTAATCATCAGCACAGTTTTGTTAAGTGAGCAATTGCAAGAGCTGCATATTGGTTACCATTGTGTAATAGGACACATTTCAAGCTTCTAATGGAGCTGTCTATAAACAGCCGCTAATCTCCTGGTCGATATTCAAGTTCCATTAGAGGAAGAAGTCCGGGGATGTTATTGCAGTATACTAGTTGTTCATCTTGGCTGAAGGAAGGAAGGAGTTCAATCTCTTGCCCGATAAGCTGTTATTTTAACTTTTGTTTTAGACAATTCTTTTCTTTTCTTTTAGTCTAGATGCTAAAAGTTCAGATGCTTGCTTTGACAGACTGAGGTCATTTATCAGATCATTGAGTTCTTGGGAGAACTGCTGAGGTGTTGAAATTCTTACTTCATGTTCACTTCCACTGCTATCACCTGCGTTACATCCTAAACTCTGAGTTTATTCAACATTTGACAAGGGAAGCTTGCAGTGTTGCACACACTGGTATGGACACGTCTTCGCTGTGTGCCACAGGTCTCCTTGCTGACTCCAAATCAGGATATTCCCACTTGACTTTCTTGTATCGATTGAAACCTTTCACATTTAACATACAGAAATAACAATCGTAGTGGTTTTTCAGCTCTCTCCACACCATAGGTACACCCAAGTTTAAACTTTTCCTTTGCCTATTTTTTCACTGTCGTAAGCTTTCTACACTGTCGTAAGCTTTCTACACTGTTGTAAGCTTTCTACACTGTTGTAAGCTTTCTACACTGTCGTAAGCTTTCTACACTGTTGTAAGCTTTCTACACTGTTGTAAGCTTTCTACACTGTTGTAAGCTTTCTACACTGTTGTAAGCTTTCTACACTGTTGTAAGCTTTCTACACTGTTGTAAGCTTTCTACACTGTTGTAAGCTTTCTACACTGTCGTAAGCTTTCTACATTGTTGTAAGCTTTCTACACTGTCGTAAGCTTTCTACATTGTTGTAAGCTTTCTACACTGTTGTAAGCTTTCTACACTGTTGTAAGCTTTCTACACTGTTGTAAGCTTTCTACACTGTTGTAAGCTTTCTACACTGTTGTAAGCTTTCTACACTGTTGTAAGCTTTCTACACTGTCGTAAGCTTTCTACATTGTTGTAAGCTTTCTACACTGTTGTAAGCTTTCTACACTGTTGTAAGCTTTCTACACTGTTGTAAGCTTTCTACACTGTTGTGCTTTCTACACTGTTGTAAGCTTTCTACACTGTTGTAAGCTTTCTACACTGTTGTAAGCTTTCTACACTGTTGTAAGCTTTCTACACTGTTGTAAGCTTTCTACACTGTCGTAAGCTTTCTACACTGTTGTAAGCTTTCTACACAAGTTTTGTAAACAATATGTGGAGGCCAAGACTTACCTTGTTCTCCAAGCGCCACCCGTAAATAAGCAAGATAAGCTTATATTACAAAATCTGTGATGTTTTTCTTTGTTTTTGCAAAGAGTATTCGCCACAAATGTACCAAAATGCATTGGGATTGTTTAAGCAGACTCTTCGTGAAGAACTCATGTTTATTTGGAAAAAAATAACAAAATAAAGGTTACAATATTGTCAGGTGGTCGTTGGTAATGTAACTCCTTTCGTTAAATATTAAACAATTTAAAAAATAAATTCTAATCTTTATTAAAACTATCTGTATATACAAATTGCCACTACATATACATATACACGAGTTATGGCTAACTTACTATAATCAAAGCGCTAAACCGACAAGGGTCATGCAGTATTGCTAAGTTCCCTGTTAATTGAGAGTAGGTATGCAATATCTGAAAATACCCTAAATACTTTCAAATATCTTTGGCAACGAGTTTTATTATTATTATTATTATTATATTCACATTTGAGCGCTAAATCCTTAGGGGGCATGTAGCACCTAATAATTGAAAATTAATCGGATTCGATTCAAGGAAGGAGAGGTTAGTTCCATTTTCTTGCACCACGAGTCATTCACCGGCATCACGATACATCCTTTTAAAAGACAATAACTCACAAATTGGAAACGAACACTGAGCGAGTGTGAGTCAGTACTGAACCACTCCAGTTACTTGATAATGGTCCACCATGAACACTGAGCGAGTGTGAGTCAGTACTGGACCACTCCAGTTACTTGATAATGGTCCACCATGAACACTGAGCGAGTGTGAGTCAGTACTGGACCACTCCAGTTACTTGATAATGGTCCACCATGAACACTGGACGAGTGTGAGTCAGTACTGGATCACTCCAGTTACTTGATAATGGTCCACCATGAACACTGAGCGAGTGTGAGTCAGTACTGGATCACTCCAGTTACTTGATAATGGTCCACCATGAACACTGGACGAGTGTGAGTCAGTACTGGACCACTCCAGTTACTTGATAATGGTCCACCATGAACACTGAGCGAGTGTGAGTCAGTACTGGACCACTCCAGTTACTTGATAATGGTCCACCATGAACACTGAGCGAGTGTGAGTCAGTACTGGACCACTCCAGTTACTTGATAATGGTCCACCATGAACACTGAGCGAGTGTGAGTCAGTACTGGACCACTCCAGTTACTTGATAATGGTCCACCATGAACACTGAGCGTGTGTGTCAGTACTGGACCACTCCAGTTACTTGATAATGGTCCACCATGAACACTGGACGTGTGTGAGTCAGTACTGGACCACTGGTTACTTGATAATGGTCCACCATGAACACTGAGCGAGTGTGAGTCAGTACTGGACCACTCCAGTTACTTGATAATGGTCCACCATGAACACTGGACGAGTGTGAGTCAGTACTGGACCACTCCAGTTACTTGATAATGGTCCACCATGAACACTGAATGAGTGTGAGTCAGTACTGGACCACTCCAGTTACTTGATAATGGTCCACCATGAACACTGGACGAGTGTGAGTCAGTACTGGACCACTCCAGTTACTTGATAATGGTCCACCATGAACACTAGACGAGTGTGAGTCAGTACTGGACCACTCCAGTTACTTGATAAGGGTACACCATGAACACTGAGCGTGTGTGAGTCAGTACTGGACCACTCCAGTTACTTGATAATGGTCCACCATGAACACTGGACGAGTGTGAGTCAGTACAGGACCACTCCAGTTACTTGATAATGGTCCACCATGAACACTGAGCGAGTGTGAGTCAGTACTGGACCACTCCAGTTACTTGATAAGGGTACACCATGAACACTGGACGAGTGTGAGTCAGTACTGGACCACTCCAGTTACTTGATAATGGTCCACCATGAACACTGAGCGAGTGTGAGTCAGTACTGGACCACTCCAGTTACTTGATAAGGGTACACCATGAACAATTTGTGAGTTATATACAATTTATTAATATAATATTGAACTGCCTTTTGTCCATATATGGGACATGAATGCAGTTTTGTGTCCATATATGGGACACAAATAGTTTTGTTCATATATAGGATATAAATACAGTTTTTTGTCCACATATGGGACATAAATAAACTTAGGACCACATGTGGGACAAATATATAATTTTGTGTTTATATATTGAACATAAAGCGAGTTGGCTTTCAGAGGAGATAAAATACTCATTTATTCATGGTTGAGACATTTCATGTTGATACTGAGGAATACGATATTTCCGGACATTATAAATGCATGTAAGGAGTCGACACATGTAGGATCAGTGGCTAGGAAGTAACAGCGTTGGGTCTGACACCTGTAACAACCATGGGTCGAGTCTCCATTCTTCTGTTTATTCATGGACAGTCGTTTATTACGAATCATCTTGGATTTATAAAGGAAATATATATGTATATATATATATATATATATATATATATATATATATATATATATATATATATGTATATATATATATATATATATATATATATATATATATATATATATATATATATATATATATATATATATTATTTTACACCGAAAGATGTATTTTGCATTGTATATTTTGAAATTATACTTTCATGCTTATGTTAGAGATGAATTAATGATGACTGGTGGCGTACATGTTAAAATAACCTTAATAAGCTTGGTGTAGTAGTTAGTATTTTAACCCAGTAAATATTGTAATACAGAGAGAAGCAGTAGCTTCGAAAAAATTATTTTTTGATATTTATATTGCAGAAAGAAAATATTAAGGGGAAGGAGTTAATATGCCATTACGGTACTTATGGTTTATAAGTGCGAAGGAAGTGGTAGCAAAGTGGACTTGAAGAGTTATTAATGTGGGTGGTGGACGTTGCTAACTGCACTTGTGTCAGGTAAGCGTTCTTAACACACCACTCTGACCTATATTCTCACTATGTTACATTTTACTTTTTTTCTCTTGTTATTCTTTGCTGTATTAGTGTGTTACACCAGCTAAACAAGATGAGACCAAGAAAGAGAGAATATAAATCACCATAGTTTACAGTTAGTATGATATATAGAGCTTCTAGAGTCATTTAATGGATATATCAGACTTACTAAATAATATATATCTAGCTCTTAGCCTAAAGGTGGTTTGACCTACACGTATGAATTAAAGGGAATGTTATAATGGTAAAATTACCCACAAAATGTTAGGTAACATAGATGGAGAGCGAAACGTTGCCACAATAAAGTGTCATATTACATATGTGTCCATTGACCTAACAAAGGGAGTCTTGCTTCGACCACCTGGAGTCGTTGTTGTTGTCCACCTTGAAATTAGTGCTTCATACGGCTAAATATATTTCAGAGAATACAATGAAAAATACAATCAGAACTAAGAACACAACTCTAAAATATCAAAGTTGTATTAAGCGAAAAATGTTTCCAGATGGTTGAAGTATTTTTCTGTAAGCTTAAGAAATTTTTCGATTTTTTTTTTCGTTCGCGCGAGCTATATACCCCTTAAAAAAACATACCACGGGTGGGGTTCGAACCCGCGGTCAGAGAGTCTTAAAACTCCAGACCGTCGAGTAAGCCACTGGGCCAGCTATACACTCCTTAATACACAACTAACCCACACCTCGGACAGGACAATTTACACGACTTTTCTGTCTGGCCTTCATTATTATGGTGTGAATCATGTGAGAAGCTGTGGCGATGACGATGCTATGTGGTCATAATGTGATCTCCGGGTATAGCGATAAAACTAGTTCTATAATAGTGCCATCATAATTTGTGATGACACAAGATTTAGAAGCAAGTGGGTGACAAAGGTCCCACATGTCCTGATGTCTGTTCTCAAGAACTAAGTCGACTTAGCTAGTAAGACTCTTTGTCCCTTAACCATTGTCTCTTTCATCACATTGAAAGTCATCACTGAGTTTCTTGACTGCACACGTGTGCACTTCACTGTTCAGCCTGCACACGTGTGCACTTCACTGTTCAGCCTGCACACGTGTCACTTCACTGTTCAGCCTGCACCCTGTGCACTTCACTGTTCAGCCTGCACACGTGTGCACTTCACTGTTCAGCCTGCACACGTGTGCACTTCACTGTTCAGCCTGCACACGTGTGCACTTCACTGTTCAGCCTGCACACGGTGCACTTCACTGTTCAGCCTGCACACGTGTGCACTTCACTGTTCAGCCTGCACACGTGTGCACTTCACTGTTCAGCCTGCACACGTGTGCACTTCACTGTTCAGCCTGCACACGTGTGCACTTCGTTCAGCCTGCACGTGTGCACTTCACTGTTCAGCCTGCACACGTGTGCACTTCACTGTTCAGCCTGCACACGTGTGCACTTCACTGTTCAGCCTGCACACGTGTGCACTTCACTGTTCAGCCTGCACACGTGTGCACTTCACTGTTCAGCCTGCACACGTGTGCACTTCACTGTTCAGCCTGCACACGTGTCACTTCACTGTTCAGCCTGCACACGTGTGCACTTCACTGTTCAGCCTGCACACGTGGCACTTCACTGTTCAGCCTGCACACGTGTCACTTCACTGTTCAGCCTGCACACGTGTGCACTTCACTGTTCAGCCTGCACACGTGTACACTTCACTGTTCAGCCTGCACACGTGTGCACTTCACTGTTCAGCCTGCACACGTGTCACTTCACTGTTCAGCCTGCACACGTGTCACTTCACTGTTCAGCCTGCACACGTGTGCACTTCACTGTTCAGCCTGCACACGTGTGCACTTCACTGTTCAGCCTGCACACGTGTGCACTTCACTGTTCAGCCTGCACACGTGTGCACTTCACTGTTCAGCCTGCACACGTGTGCACTTCACTGTTCAGCCTGCACACGTGTGCACTTTACTGTTCAGCCTGCACACGTGTACACTTCACTGTTCAGCCTGCACACGTGTGCACTTTACTGTTCAGCCTGCACACGTGTGCACTTCACTGTTCAGCCTGCACACGTGTCACTTCACTGTTCAGCCTGCACACGTGTGCACTTACTGTTCAGCCTGCACACGTGTACACTTCACTGTCAGCCTGCACACGTGTACACTTCACTTTCAGCCTGCACACTGTGCACTTTACTGTTCAGCCTGCACACGTGTACACTTCACTGTTCAGCCTGCACACGTGTACACTTCACTGTTCAGCCTGCACACGTGTGCACTTTACTGTTCAGCCTGCACACGTGTACACTTCACTGTTCAGCCTGCACACGTGTACACTTCACTGTTCAGCCTGCACACGTGTGCACTTCACTGTTCAGCCTGCACACGTGTACACTTCACTGTTCAGCCTGCACACGTGTGCACTTCACTGTTCAGCCTGCACACGTGTACACTTCACTGTTCAGCCTGCACACGTGTGCACTTCACTGTTCAGCCTGCACACGTGTGCACTTCACTGTTCAGCCTGCACCTACGTATGTAATGCGTAGTGATCTAGTCATTCTTCAGTGTTTATCAGCCACCTTCTTTTGTTTACAACCGCTGAGTCAGGTATTCTATTTTGACAAAATTAAGTATACACGCAGTATAAGTCTGCCCCGGCATGATAGTGGCTTTCTTTGTATACTGTGCAAAGAAATAAAATCCTTAATCCTTAATCCGTATGAGAGATGTATTGAGGAGCAGCCACAGTGTGTGGCTACCCTGTTGTAATAGTTACTATGTGGGAACACCTGCTGCCTTGTTTTATAGCAAAGCTACAGTGTGAGAACAAAGCCTAGCTATACTTTCCTGCCATACTTCATCACACAGGTCGAGTCTTTTACATAACATAATGAAATACGTCATTTTGAGATTAAAGATTCAGTATTGCTACCAAGATATACCTGGAGTATACCTGGAGAGGGTTTCGGGGGTCAACGGCCCCGCGGCCCGGTCTGTGACCAAGCATCATGGTAGATCAGGGCCTGGTCAACCAGGTTGTTACTGTTGGCCGCACGCAACCCTACGTACGAACCACATCCCGGCTTGTCAAGTACTGACTTTAGGTGCTTGTCCAGCGCCTTCTTGAAAACAGCCAGGGGTCTATTGATAATCCCCCTTATGTATGCTGGGAGGCAGTTGAACAGTCTTGGGCCCATGACACTTATTGTGTTGTCTCTTATCGTGCTAGTGGCACCCCTGCTTTTCATTGGGTGGATGTTGCATTGTCTGCCGAGTCTTTTGCTTTCATAGGGAGTGATTTTCGTGTGCAAGTTTGGTATTAATCACTCTAGGATTTTCCAAGTGTATATAATCATGTATCTCTCCCGCCTGCATTCTAGGGAGTACAGGTTTAGGAACTTAGAGCGTTCCCAGTAATTTAGGGGTTTTATCGCAGTTATGTGTGCCGTGAAGGTTTTCTGTACATTTTCTAGGTCAGCAATTTCACCTGCCTTTAAAGGTGCTGTTATTGTGCAGCAATATTCCAGCCTGGATAGAACAAACGACTTGAAGAGTGTCATCATGGGCTTGGCATTCCTAGTTTTGAAGGTTCTCATTATCCATCCTGTCATTTTTCTAACAGATGTGATTGATACAATGTTGTGGTCTTTGAAAGTGAGATCCTCTGACATTATCACTCCCAGGTCTTTGACATCAGTTTTTCGTTCTATTGTGTGGTTGGAATTTGTTTTATACTCCGATATAGTTTTAATTCCCTCACGTTTTCTATATCGGAGTAATTGAAATTTCTCATCATTGAACTTCATATTGTTTTCTGCGGCCCATTTAAAGATTTGATTGATGTCTTTTTGGAGTCTTGCATTGTCTTCAATGGAGGACACTGCCATGCAAATTCGGGTGTCATCTGCAAAGGAAGACATGGTGCTGTACCATATGGTACAATGTACCATATGGTACACCACATGGTACATTGTACCATATGGGACATTATATCATATGGTACAAGGTACATGGATCCTATTGGAAATAAGTCTGACTTTTTTGGGTTATCCTAGGTTCTCAAAACATATGCTGCTATGTATGATAATCTTTGTAACTGTATTTGTGTATACCTGAATATATGACGATGAGTAACAGGATGGGAGCGAGTACTGTGCCTTGTGGAACAGATTTTTTCACAGTAGCCGCCTCAGACTTTGCTCTGTTTACTACTACACTTTGTGTTCTATTTGTTAGGAAATTATAGATCCATCTATCAACTTTTCATGTTATTCCTTTATCACACATTTTGTGCGCTTTTACACCATGGTCACACTTGTCAAAGGCTTTTGCAAAGTCTGTGTATACTACATCTGCATTTTGTTTGTCTTCTAGAGCATCCAGGACGTTGTCATAGTGGTCCAGTAGTTGAGACAGGCTGTAGCGACCTGCTCTAAACCCATGTTGCCCTGGGTTGTGTAACTGATGGGTATCTAGATGAGTGGTAATCTTGCTTCTTAGAACCCTTTCAAAGATTTTTATGAAATGGGATGTTAGGTCTGTAGTTCTTTGCTATTGCTTTACTGCCCCCTATGTGGAGTGGGGCTATGTCTGTTGTTTTTAGCAGCTGTGGGACGACCCCTGTGTCCATGCTCCCTCTCCATAGGATGTTAAAAGCACATGACAAGGGTTTCTTGCAGTTCTTAATGAACATGGAGTTCCATGAGTCTGGGCCTGGGGCAGAGTGCATGGACATGTCATTTATCGCCTTTTCGATGTCATTTGGCGTCAGAATAATATCAAATAGGTTTGAGTCTACCAAATTCTGTGACTTGCTCATAAAAAAATCATTTAGGTCTTCGACTCTCAGTCGAGTCGCTCACTCATTTCCTTGCTGTCATCTGTGTAGGACCCATCTCGTCTAAGTAGGAGCCCAGTACTGGATGTTGTTCTCGACTTAGATTTGGCATAATAAAAGAAATATTTTGGGTTTCTTTCAATTTCATTTATGACTTAATTCTTCCCGCGTTTCTTGACTCCTGTAAGATTCCTTTAGCTTAAGTTCGATGTTTGCTATTTCTCTGACCAGTGTCTCCCTACGTATTACAGATATATTGGCCTCTTTTAGCCACTCTGTTATTCTTTTCCTTCGCCTGTATAGGGAGCGCCTTTCTCTTTCTAGTCTACATCTTCTGTTCTCTTCCTTTTCCTTAAAGGAATATGCCTTGAGCATACCTCGAGTGCCACAGAGCTAATCTGTTCTAGACATAGATTTGGATCCGTGTTGCTTTGGATATCTTCCCAGTTTATATCATTTAGGACCTGGTTGACTTGGTCCCACCTTATGTTTTTGTTATTGAAGTTGAATATGGTGAAGGCTCCCTCGTGACTGATCACATTTTGTCGGTCTGGGGCCCCGCGCATACATGTCTGAACCTCTATTATGTTGTGATCTGAGTATATTGTTTTTGATATGGTAATATTTCGTATCAGATCATCATTGCTAGTGAGGATGAGGTCCAGCGTATTCTCCAATCTTGTAGGCTCTATTATTTGCTGGTTTAAGGTGAATTTGGTGCAGAGATTTAAAAGCTCGTGTGTGTGCTAGTTTTCATCTGAGCTGCCACCTGGTGTTATCTCTGCTACCACATTATTTGCTATATTCCTCCATTTTAGGTGCCTTAGGTTGACATCCCCCACGAACAAGATGTTTGGGGAAGGAGCTGGAAGATTTTGCAGACACTGGTCTATTTTCAAAAGTTGTTCATGGAATTTTTGGGAAGTTGTATCCGGAGGCTTGTATACAACTACAATGACCAAAACTTCAACTACATCATTTGAGGCGTTTAGTAGTTCCGAACATATCAGTGACTTTGTGACGTGCAGGCCAACCCCTCCACCCCTTTTGCCTGTTCGCTCTGTCGCATCTGTATAGGTTGTAACCCGGGATCCATATTATGTGGAAAACCACGAACTGTGGACTGTGTAAGCAGTCCACGGATGTAAGGTATTTTGTTGTTCGTTGCTGGCTTTAAACCCTGTATATTTACAAAGATGAATGTTGTCGTATTGGGTTTACGGCAATTTCAAAGGTTTCCACCTGTCAGAATCGGAGTTACTATTACGGTGTCCCGTGGCCTGGTGGTTTCACACAGTGAGGGTCCGGGTTCGATTCCCGGCGAGGGTGGAAATATTGGGTGTGTTTCCTTACACCGGTTGTCCATGTTCATCCATCAGTAATAATGGGTACCTGGGTGTTAGTCGACTGGTGTGGGTCGCATCCCGGGACAAATTTGACCTAATTTCTCCGAAATGCTCAGCATAACAAGCAGCTTTCTATATAGTAGTATGTCATTGATGTCAGCTAGGCCTGTATACCTTGTACATGTACTTGTAGAAATAAAGATATTATTATTATTATTATTATTATTATTATTATTATTATTGTTATTATTATTATTATTATTATTCTCATTATTATTATTATCATTATTATTATTATTATTATTATTATTATTATTATTATTATTATTATTATTATTATTATTATTACTTAGGAAATGCACTCTATCAGACGTGGGAAAAGGCTTGGGCCAGACATGGGTGCATATTTAGCGAGGCCAGACATGAGGGCATGATGACAGCGTCAGCAGCAAGACACGGAAGCTGTGTTTGTGTGTTTAACTGTCACTGAGCGACTCGTAAAATGAAGGTGTTTACGCTGTCATCATCGGCAGATCAGGTATACGTACTTCAAAGTTACCTTCTGCCACTACTGTAGTACACGCCACACGTCAACCCCACCAACACGATAGTGGGTAGAGAGGACGGTAGACGGAAGACGGTAATTGATGATTGAGAGTGGACAGGAACTTCAAGACGGGAAATATCTGCAGTCACAGTGTGAGCAGTCATGTCAAGTCATCCTTAACACACAAATTTGATGAAGCAGGAAAATAGCGGTAACGCAACAGGCGGAAGAACAGTGAGTGGGGAAAGAACAGTGGGGTGGGGAAAGAACAGTGGGGTGGAGCAAGAACAGTGGGGTGGAGCAAGAACAGTGGGGTGGAGCAAGAACAGTGGGGTTGGGGATGAACAGGGGTGGGGAAGAACAGTGGGGTGGTGGGAAGAACAGTGGGGTGGTGGGAAGAACAATGGGGTGGTGGGAAGAACAGTGGTGAGGGGATAAGAACAGTGGGGTGGGGGAAGAACAGTGGGGTGGTGGGAAGAACAGTGGGGTGGTGGGAAGAACAGTGGTGAGGGGATAAGAACAGTGGGGTGGGGGAAGAACAGTGGGGTGGTGGGAAGAATAGTGGGGTGGGGGAAGAACAGTGGGGTGGTGGGAAGAACAGTTTGGTGGTGGGAAGAACAGTGGGGTGGGGGTAAGAACAGTGGGGTGGGGGAAAGAACAGTGGAGTGGGATATGAACAGTGGTGGAACAGGGTCTGATCAACTAGGCAGTTACTGCTGGCTGCACGTAATCCAAAATACGAACCACAGCCCACTTGGTCAGGTACTGACTTTAGGTGTGTATCCAGCGCCTTCTTGAAGACAGCCAGGGGTCTATTGGTAATCCCCCTTATGTATTATGGGAGGCAGTGAAAGTGGTACAAGTGGGTGATGAACTTCGGTGTGGACCAGAGTATTATAACTGAAGGAAAATAACCCAGTTGACAAGAAACTAAATAATACCTAACTTAAATCAGGTGTAAACAACACTTAGGAAATCTCCCTCACTAAACTCTAAAGTCAATACTACAGTGTATAAGTGTTTCCTATGAAGGTAATGAATTACCTGCCTTATTGTAACTAACACAAGTATCAAGGTTACATTATAACTGTCATTGATATGTATAAGTAACAAGTATCAAGGTTACATTATAACTCATTGATAAGTATAAGTAACACAAGTATCAAGGATACATTATAACTGTCATTGATAAGTATAAGTAACAAGTATCAAGGTTACATTATAACTGTCATTGATAAGTATAAGTAACAAGTATCAAGGTTACATTATAACTATCATTAATATGTGTAAGTAACACAAGTATCAAGGTTACATTATAACTAACAAAAAAAGGCACAATACCGTGACTGGAACAATATGTGCGGGTTGTGTGTGTATTACATTATAACTATCATTAATATGTGTAAGTAACACAAGTATCAAGGTTACATTATAACTATCATTAATATGTATAAGTAACACATTTTATATATACGTAGCTACACATACAATAGTTACAATAAACATATAGGGAGACTTAACATTTGAAGATTTAACCTACAATAACCTAACAAAGTAGCAGTAGCAAAGTAGTACTAACGAAGAACCAGTAACAAAGTAGCAGTAGTAAAGAAGCAGTAACAAAGTAGCAGTAAAGAAGCAGTAACAAAGCAGCAGTAATAAAGAAACAGTAACAAAGCAGCAGTAGTAAAGAAACAGTAATAAAGCAGCAGTAGTAAAGAAGCAGTAACAAAGTAGCAGTAGTAAAGAAGCAGTAACAAAGTAGCAGTAAAGAAGCAGTAACAAAGTAGCAGTAGTAAAGAAACAGTAACAAAGTAGCAGTAAAGAAGCAGTAACAAAGTAGCAGTAGCAAAGTAGTACTAACGAAGAACCAGTAACAAAGTAGCAGTAGTAAAGAAGCAGCAACAAAGTAGCAGTAAAGAAGCAGTAACAAAGCAGCAGTAATAAAGAAACAGTAACAAAGCAGCAGTAGTAAAGAAACAGTAACAAAGCAGCAGTAGTAAAGAAACAGTAACAAAGCAGCAGTAGTAAAGAAACAGTAATAAAGCAGCAGTAGTAAAGAAGCAGTAACAAAGTAGCAGTAGTAAAGAAGCAGTAACAAAGCAGCAGTAGTAAAGAAACAGTAATAAAGCAGCAGTAGTAAAGAAGCAGTAACAAAGTAGCAGTAGTAAAGAAACAGTAACAAAGCAGCAGTAGTAAAGAAACAGTAACAATGTAGCAGTAGTAAAGAAACAGTAACAAAGCAGCAGTAGTAAAGAAGCAGTAACAAAGCAGCAGTAGTAAAGAAACAGTAATAAAGCAGCAGTAGTAAAGAAACAGTAATAAAGCAGCAGTAGTAAAGAAGCAGTAACTAAGTAGCAGTAGTAAAGAAGCAGTAACAAAGTAGCAGTAGTAAAGAAACAGTAATAAAGCAGCAGTAGTAAAGAAACAGTAACAAAGCAGCAGTAGTAAAGAAGCAGTAACAAAGTAGCAGTAGTAAAGAAGCAGTAACAAACTAGCAGTAGTAAAGAAGCAGTAACAAAGTAGCAGTAGTAAAGAACAGTAAAAAGAGCAGTAGTAAAGAACAGTAACTAAAGTAGCAGTAGTAAAGAAGCAGTAACAAAGTAGCAGTAGTAAAGAAACAGTAATAAAGCAGCAGTAGTAAAGAGCAGTAACTAAGTAGCAGTAGTAAAGAAGCAGTAACAAGTAGCAGTAGTAAAGAAACAGTAATAAAGCAGCAGTAGTAAAGACAGTAACTAAGCAGCAGTAGTAAAGAAGCAGTAACAAAGTAGCAGTAGTAAAGAAACAGTAATAAAGCAGCAGTAGTAAAGAAACAGTAACAAAGCAGCAGTAGTAAAGAAGCAGTAACAAAGTAGCAGTAGTAAAGAAGCAGTAACAAACTAGCAGTAGTAAAGAAGCAGTAACAAAGTAGCAGTAGTAAAGAAACAGTAATAAAGCAGCAGTAGTAAAGAGCAGTAACTAAGTAGCAGTAGTAAAGAAGCAGTAACTAAGTAGCAGTAGTAAAGAAACAGTAATAAAGCAGCAGTAGTAAAGAGCAGTAACTAAGTAGCAGTAGTAAAGAAGCAGTAACTAAGTAGCAGTAGTAAAGAAACAGTAATAAAGCAGCAGTAGTAAAGAGCAGTAACTAAGTAGCAGTAGTAAAGAAGCAGTAACTAAGTAGCAGTAGTAAAGAAACAGTAATAAAGCAGCAGTAGTAAAGAGCAGTAACTAAGTAGCAGTAGTAAAGAAGCAGTAACAAAGTAGCAGTAGTAAAGCAAGCAGTAAAAAGCAGCAATAGTAAAGCAGCAGTAACAAAGCAGCAGTAGTAAAGAAACAGTAATAAAGCAGCAGTAACAAAGTAGCAGTAGTAAAGAAACAGTAATAAAGCAGCAGTAACAAAGCAGCAGCAGTAGTAAAGCAGCAGTAACAAAGCAGCAGTAGTAAAGCAGCAGTAACAAAGCAGTAAAGTAAGTAAAGCAGAACAGTAAGAAAGAACAGTAGTAAAGAAGCAGTAACAAAGCAGCAGTAGTAAAGAAGCAGTAACAAAGCAGCAGTAGTAAAGCAGCAGTAACAAAGCAGCAGTAGTAAAGAAACAGTAACAAAGTAGCAGTAGTAAAGAAGCAGTAACAAAGCAGCAGTAGTAAAGAAGCAGTAACAAAGTAGCAGTAGTAAAGAAACAGTAACAAAGTAGCAGTCGTAAAGAAGCAGTAACAAAACAGCAGTAGTAAAGAAGCAGTAACAAAGCAGCAGTAGTAAAGAAACAGTAATAAAACAGCAGTAGTAAAGAAGCAGTAACAAAGCAGCAGTAGTAAAGCAGCAGTAACAAAGCAGCAGTAGTAAAGCAGCAGTAGTAAAGAAACAGTAATAAAACAGCAGTAGTAAAGAAGCAGTAACAGTAGTAAAGAAGCAGTAACAAAGGAGCAGTAGTAAAGAAACAGTAATAAAGCAACAGTAACAAAGACAAACATTATGACTTGTTTCCACTTTATATCAACCTTATCTAATAACAGTCTCTTTGTTTCCTTTGATGACGGGAAATACAAGGGAGGAGGGGAGGGGAGAGGAGATAGGAGGGGGAGAGGAGAGGGGAGGGGAGGGGAGACCCAGGAAATCTGTATGAGGAATGCATTGTAATTGAGGGCAGGAAAGGGGTGTTATTCCTGAGGATGGGAGGGGGAGGGGAGGGGTGGTGTTGTGGAGGGGTTGTGGTGTTTAAAGATGCGTGTGAAAAAGGGGTGAGAGGAAAGGGATGAGGGAGAGGGTAAGGGAAAGTAGGAAGAGATGGTAGAGTGTAAGCATGTAAACACTGCTATATGGACACACAACTCTGCTGACTTACTCTCCTTGGCTTCCCTTGGTCTCCTTTTTCCGTAGCTCGATTGCTAGCGCACTCGGCTCACACATTGAGGTCCGTGGTTCGATCCACGGTACAGGTGAAAACATTAGGACGTTTCCTTAAGACACCTGCTGTCCATGTTCACCTATCAATAAAATAGGTACCTGAGTGGAAAAATAAACACATAAGCAGTATAATGTGATCCTTTATGTGCTTATTTTTCCATTGTGTCGGTATTTTATACCATTTATTTCCAGGTGCCTGAGTGTTAGTCGACTGGTGTGGATCGCATCCTGGGGACAAAATTGACCTAATTTACCCGAATAAGGGGCTTTAACTTAGTATGTCACTGATGTCAGCTAGGCCTGTGTACCTTGTACATGTACTTGTAGAAATAAAGATTATTATTATATTATTATTTTCCTTTGTCGCCCTCCTCTTTCCCTCTTACTCGCTCCCTCCCTTCCCTCCATCCACCCATACCGTGATGTCACCACTTCTTCCGTTGCAGAATGAGTGAGTGTTCACTCGTGCCTCTAGTCTTACCTCCGCTGCTCTATTATTTATCAACACTAGTGGGGAAAATATTTGCTGACTGGTCTTGGTTAACCCCATCAGTGGACCGTCGCCACCGTGTCTACTTATTTTGGGTTGAAGGGGTCGAGTTCCAACTCCTAGCCTTCCCTCCTGAGGTGTTTACTAGAAGCCTCATGGGCACTGTCATAACTATTCATGAATCAATGTATGGACTTTGCCTCCATAACTTCTTTGTCCAGGTTATTCCAGGTTGAAGAAATACTTCCTAGCATCACTATGACTCGTGTTTATAGTTCACAAGTTACACACTTTGTATGTCTAGGTGTGTGTGTGTAAAAACTTAGGCCTGATTGTATGTGTGTGTGTGTGTGTGTGTTGTGTGTGTGTGTTGTGTAGTACAGAAACACTTAGAGTAAATAGTTGTGAGAAGCCAGAGTAATAGTAGAACCAGAGCTCGTGCGTGAAGCTAGTAGTGTCTGTAGTAGTGTAGAAGCTTGAGATATTAGAACCTAGTAGTAGTAGTAAGACAGGTAGATAAGAATAGTAGTGAAGTAAATAGGTAGAAGTAGCAGCTAGTAGTAAAGAACTAGTAGTAGTAGTAAAGAACTAGTAGTAGTAGTAAAGAACTAGTAGTAGTAGTAGTAAAGAACTTAGTAGTAGTAGTAGTAGTAAAGAACTAGTAGTAGTAGTGTAAAGAACTAGTAGTAGTAGTAGTAAAGAACTAGTGAGTATATAAGTAGTAGTAGTAGTAAAGAACTAGTAGTAGTAGATAGTAAAAGAACCTAGTGGGTAAAAAAAGTAGTAGCTAGGTTAGATAGGAAGAGAAACTAGTAGTAGTAGTTAGTAATGTAAAGAACTAGTAGTAAAGATGAGTAGTCTTAGTAAAAGAAGCTAGTGGCAAAAGGTAGATTTAGATAAGTATTTTTAAAAGGAACTAGATAGCTGAGTTAGTAAAGAATATAGTGGAGTAAGAGGATACTAAGATTCCAGTATCGATGTAATAGATGACGAAGCACTTGGGCAATAGTAGTTTAGGTAAATGAAAGATAATAAGGTGATAATAGTCAAATATCTAGTATTGACAGACTAGAATGGTTTAAGTTGGATAAATCAGATTCAGAAGTATAGAAAGATGGTTAGTAATAGAGTTGTCGATGAGTGAACAAACCCGAGTACATATAGAGTACAAAGTGTGTAGTTTTAAAATAGGCTGATAAATATATGAGTGGTGCGTGGGTGTGAGTTGGACCTGACTAGTTTGTGCTACTAGGTCAGATGCCGTGCTCCTTCCTTGAAGTGAATGTAACCTGACCTGGATGGGCGGCATTGGCTTGAATCTGTGATGGAGATTGACCTGTCGCATGGGCCAGTAGGCCTGTGCAGTGTTCCTTCTTTCTTATGTTCTTATGTTCTTAGTAGTAGTAAAGAAATGTAGTATAGTAGTAGTAGTAAAGAAATAGTAGTATAGTAGTAGTAGTAGTAGTAAAGAAATAGTAGTATAGTAGTATTAGTAGTAAAGAAATAGTACAGTAGTATAGTAGTAGTAAAGAAATAGTAGTAGTACAGTAGTATAGTAGTATTGTGAAGAAGTGATTGGTATATATGTGTTGTAGTGTGTGACTGACCTGTGTATTGAGCTTGAACCTGTGTATTGAGCTTGAACCTGTGTATTGAACTTGAACCTGTGCATTGAACTTGAACCTGTGTATTGAACTTGAACCTGTGTATTGAGGTTGAACCTGTGTATTGAGGTTGAACCTGTGTATTGAGCTTGAACCTGTGTATTGAGCTTGAACCTGTGTATTGAGCTTGAACCTGTGTATTGAACTTGAACCTGTGTATTGAACTTGAACCTGTGTATTGAACTTGAACCTGTGTATTGAGGTTGAACCTGTGTATTGAGGTTGAACCTGTGTATTGAGTTGAACCTGTGTATTGAGGTTGAATCTGTGTATTGAGCTTGAACCTGTGTATTGAGCTTTAACTTGTGTATTGAGCTTGAACCTGTGTATTAAGGTTGAACCTGTGTATTGAGCTTGAACCTGTGTATTGAGGTTGAACCTGTGTATTGAGGTTGAATCTGTGTATTGAGCTTGAACCTGTGTATTGAGCTTGAACTTGTGTATTGAGCTTGAACCTGTGTATTGAACTTGAACCTGTGTATTGAGTTGAACCTGTGTATTGACTTGAACCTGTGTATTGAGTTGAACCTGTGTATTGAGTTGAACTGTGTATTGAGCTTGAACCTGTGCTTTGGACTTGAACCTGTGTATTGAGCTTGAACCTGTGCTTTGAACTTGAACCTGTGTATTGAGGTTGAACCTGTGTATTGAGCTTGAACCTGTGTATTGAGCTTGAACCTGTGTATTGAGCTTGAACCTGTGTATTGAGCTTGAACCTGTGTATTGACTTGAACCTGTGTATTGAGAGCTTGAACCTGTGTATTGAGCTTGAACCTGTGTATTGAGCTTGAACCTGTGTATTGAGCTTGAACCTGTGTATTGAGCTTGAACCTGTGTATTGAGATTGAACCTGTGTATTGAGCTTGAACCTGTGTATTGAGCTTGAACCTGTGTATTGAGCTTGAACCTGTGTATTGAGCTTGAATTTGTGTATTGACTTGAACCTGTGTATTGAGCTTGAACCTGTGTATTGAGCTTGAACCTGTGTATTGATAACCTGTGCTTAACTGAGACCTGTGTATTGAGCTTGAACCTGTGTATTGCTTGAACCTTGTATTGACTTGAACCTGTGTATTGAGCTTGAACCTGTGTATTGAGCTTGAACCTGTGTATTGAGCTTGAACCTGTGTATTGACTTGAACCTGTGTATTGAGCTTGAACCTGTGTATTGAGCTTGAACCTGTGTATTGAGCTTGAACCTGTGTATTGAGCTTGAACCTGTGTATTGAGCTTGAACCTGTGTATTGAACTTGAACCTGTGTATTGAGCTTGAACCTGTGTATTGAGCTTGAACCTGTGTATTGAGCTTGAACCTGTGTATTGAACTTGAACCTGTGTATTGAGCTTGAACCTGTGTATTGAGCTTGAACCTGTGTATTGAGCTTGAACCTGTGTATTGAGCTTGAACCTGTGTATTGAGCTTGAACCTTGTATTGAACTTGAACCTGTGTATTGAGCTTGAACCTGTGTATGACTTGAGCCTGTATTGAGCTTGAACTGTGTATTGAGCTTGAGCCTGTGTATTGAGCTTGAACCTGTGTATTGAGCTTGAGCCTGTGTTTTGAGCTTGAGCCTGTGTATTGAGCTTGAACCTGTGTATTGAGCTTGAGCCTGTGTTTTGAGCTTGAGCCTGTGTATTGAGCTTGAACCTGTGTATTACTTGTGTGTTAGCTTGAACCTGTGTATTGAGCTTGAACCTGTGTATTGACTTGACCTGTGTATGACTTGACCTGTTGAGCTTGAACCTGTGTATTGAGCTTGAACCTGTGTATTGAGCTTGAACCTGTGTATTGAGCTTGAACCTGTGTACACCTTGACTTGAACCTGTGTATTGAGCTTGACCTGTGTATTGAGCTTGAACCTGTGTATTGAGCTTGAACCTGTGTTACTGAACCGATTGAGTCTACCGACCTGTTTACTTGACAACTATGTGACTCTGAACCTCACTGACATCATGCACGACTTGACAACACTGGATGATCAATGACCACTGGTACTGGACATCAATGCCACACTATCTGACATCAATGCCACACTCATGACACTGGACTATGCACACTCTACACTGGACATCAATGCCACACTCATACACTGGACTTGACCTCATAACTGACCAGCACATCTAACACTGGATATCATGACACCTCATACACTGGACATCAACCACTCTACCGGGACATCAATACCTACTATACACTGGACATCAATCCACCTCATACTGGACATCAATCCCCTCATACACTGGACATCAAGCAACACTTCATACACTGACATCAACCACACTCATCACTGGACATCAATCCACACTCATACACTGGACATCAATGCCACACTCATACACTGGACATCAATGCCACACTCATACACTGGACATCAATGCCACACTCATACACTGGACATCAATGCCACACTCATACACTGGACATCAATGCCACACTCATACACTGGACATCAATCCACACTCATACACTGACATCAATCCACACTCATACACTGGACATCAATGCCACACTCATACACTGGACATCAATGCCACACTCATACACTGGACATCAATGCCACACTCATACACTGGACATCAATGCCACACTCATACACTGGACATCAATGCCACACTCATACACTGGACATCAATGCCACACTCATACACTGGACATCAATACCACACTCATACACTGGACATCAATACCACACTCATACACTGGACATCAATGCCACACTCATACACTGGACATCAATCACACTCATACACTGAACATCAATCCACACTCATACACTGACATCAATACCATCACTCATACACTGGACATCAATGCACACTCATACACTGACATCAATACACACTCATACACTGACATCAATCCACACTCACTACACTGGACATCAATCCACACTCATACACTGGACATCAATCACACTCATACACTGGACATCAATACCACACTCATACACTACATAATAACATCACTCATACACTGGACATAATACATCACTCATACACTGACATTAATACATCACTCATACACTGTACATCAATACACACTCTACACTGGCATCAATACCACACTCATACACTGACATCATCATCTACTACATCATCACCTCATACACTGGACATTAATACATCACTCATACACTGACATTAATGCATCACTCATACACTGACATAATACATCACTCATACACTCGACATTAATACATCACTCATACACTCGACATTAATACATCACTCATACACTGACATTAATGCATCACTCATACACTCGACATTAATACATCACTCATACACTCTACATTAATCATCACTCATACACTGACATTAATACATCACTCATACACTGACATAATCCCATCACTCATACACTCGACATTAATACATCACTCATACACTCGACATTAATACATCACTCATACACTCGACATTAATACATCACTCATACACTCGACATTAATACATCACTCATACACTGGACATTAATACATCACTCATACACTCACATTAATACATCACTCATACACTGACATTAATACATCACTCATACACTCGACATTAATGCATCACTCATACACTCGACATTAATACATCACTCATACCTGCATTAATACATCACTCTACATCTACATTAATACATCACATACTCATCACTCTACACTATAATCACTCATACACTCAATTAATACATCACTCATACACTGACATTAATACATCACTCATACACTGACATTAATACATCACTCATACACTCCATTAATACATCACTCATACACTTTAATACATCACTCACCTCACATTAATACATCACTCATACACTCGACTTAATACATCACTCATACCTCGACATTATACATCACTCATCACTCACATTAATACATCACTCTACACTCAATAATCACCATACACTCTACATTAATCATCATCATACACTACATTAATCATCACTCATACACTCATTAATACATCACTCATACACTACATTAATACATCACTCATACACTCACATTAATACACCTCATACACTGACATTAATACATCACTCATACACTCACTTAATACATTCATACACTACATTAATACATCACTCATACACTGACTACATCATACATCACTTATACATATACACTCTACATTAATACATCACTCATACACTCGACATATCATCACTCATACACTCGACATTAATCATCACTCATACACTCTAATTAATACATCACTCATACACCTACATTAATATCACTCATACACTCACATTAATACATCACTCATACACTGACATTAATCATCCATACACTCGACATTAATACATCACTCATACACTACATTAATACATCACTCATACACTGACATTAATACATCACTCATACACTGACATTAATACATCACTCATACCTACATTAATACATCACTCTACACTGGACATTAATACATCACTCATACACTACATTAATACATCACTCATACACTCGACATTAATACATCACTCATACACTCTACATTAATACATCACTCATACACTCTACATTAATACATCACTCATACACTCGACATTAATACATCACTCTACACTCGACATTAATACATCACTCATACACTCTACATTAATACATCACTCATACACTACATTAATACATCACTCATACACTACATTAATACATCACTCATACACTACATTAATACATCACTCATACACTCGACATTAATACATCACTCATACCTCTACATTAATACATCACTCATACCTACATTAATACATCACTCATACACTCGACATTAATACATCACTCATACACTCATTAATACATCACTCATACACTGACATTAATACATCACTCATACACTCACATTAAACATCACTCTACACTTGACATTAATACATCACTCATACACTACATTAATACATCACTCATACACACATTAATCATCACTCATACACTGACATTAATACATCACTCATACCTGACATTAATACATCACTCATACACTCACATTAATACATCACTCATACACTGACATTAATACATCACTCATACACTCGACATTAATCATCACTCTACACTCTACATTAATACATCACTCATACACTCGACATTAATACATCACTCATACACTCACATTAATACATCACTCATACACTACATTAATACATCACTCATACACTACATTAATACATCACTCTACACTCACATTAATCATCACTCATACACTGACATTAATCATCACTCATACATCTACATTAATACATCACTCATACACTTACATTAATACATCACTCATACACTCGACATTAATACATCACTCATACACTGGACATTAATCATCACTCATACACTGACATTAATACATCACTCATACTCTACATTAATACATCACTCATACACTACATTAATCATCACTCATACACTCGACATTAATACACTCACTCATAATCCACATCTCATACATCATCAACACTCTACATTAATACATCACTCATACACTCGACATTAATACATCACTCATACACTCACATTAATACATCACTCATACACTACATTAATACATCACTCATAACACTCTACATTAATACATCACTCATACACTGACATAATACATCACTATACACTGGACATTAATACATCACTCTACACTGACATTAATACACACATCACTTACATTAATACACACTCATACACTGGACATTAATACATCACTCATACACTGGACATTAATACATCACTCATACACTCACATTAATACATCACTCATACACTTACATTAATACATCACTCATACACTCACATTAATACATCACTCATACCTACTTAATACATCACTCATACACTGAAATTAATACATCACTCATACACTCGAAATTAATACATCACTCATACACTCGACATTAATACATCACTCATACACTCGACATTAATACATCACTCATACACTCTACATTAATACATCACTCATACACTCTACATTAATACATCACTCATACACTCGACATTAATACATCACTCATACACTCGACATTAATGCATCACTCATACACTCGACATTAATACATCACTCGTACACTCGACATTAATACATCACTCATACACTCGACATTAATACATCATTCATACACTCTACATTAATACATCACTCATACACTCGACATTAATACATCACTCATACACTCTACATAAATACATCACTCATACACTCTACATTAATACATCACTCATACACTCTACATTAATACATCACTCATACACTCTACATTAATACATCACTCATACACTCTACATTAATACATCACTCATACACTCGACATTAATACATCACTCATACACTCTACATTAATACATCACTCATACACTCGACATTAATACATCACTCATACACTCTACATTAATACATCACTCATACACTCGACACTAATACATCACTCATACGCTCTACATTAATACATCACTCATACACTGGACATTAATACATCACTCATACACTCTACATTAATACATCACTCATATACTCGACATTAATACATCACTCATACACTACAAAAATACAACACTCATACACTCTACATTAATACATCACTCATACACTCGACAATAATACATCACTCATACACTCTACATTAATACATCACTCATACACTCTACATTAATACGTCACTCATACACTGGACATTAATACATCACTCATACACTCTACATTAATACATCACTCATACACTACATTAATACATCACTCATACACTGGACATTAATACATCACTCATACACTCTACATTAATACATCACTTATACACTCTACATTAATACATCACTCATACACTCGACATTAATACATCACTCATACACTCTACATTAATACATCACTCATACACTGGACATTAATACATCACTCATACACTCTACATTAATACATCACTCATACACTGGACATTAATACATCACTCATACACTGGACATTAATAAATCACTCATACACTCGACATTAATACATCACTCATACACTAGACATTAATACATCACTCATACACTCTACATTAATACATCACTCATACACTCTACATTAATACATCACTCATACACTGGACATTAATACATCACTCATACACTCGACATTAATACATCACTCATACACTGGACATTAATACATCACTCATACACTCTACATTAATACATTACTCATACACTCTACATTAATACATCACTCATACACTCGACATTAATACATCACTCATACACTCTACATTAATACATCACTCATACACTCTACATTAATACATCACTCATACACTGGACATTAATACATCACTCATACACTCTACATTAATACATCACTCATACACTCTACATTAATACATCACTCATACACTGGACATTAATACATCACTCATACACTGGACATTAATACATCACTCATACACTGGACATTAATACATCACTCATACACTCTACATTAATACATCACTCAAACACTCTACATTAATACATCACTCATACACTCGACATTAATACATCACTCATACACTCTACATTAATACATCACTCATACACTCTACATTAATACATCACTCATACACTCGACATTAATACATCACTCATACACTCTACATTAATACATCACTCATACACTGGACATTAATACATCACTCATACACTCTACATTAATACATCACTCATACACTCGACATTAATACATCACTCATACACTGGACATTAATACATCACTCATACACTCTACATTAATACATCACTCATACACTCTACATTAATACATCACTCATACACTGGACATTAATACATCACTCATACACTGGATATTAATACATCACTCATACACTCGACATTAATACATCACTCATACACTCTACATTAATACATCACTCATACACTCTACATTAATACATCACTCATACACTCGACATTAATACATCACTCATACACTCTACATTAATACATCACTCATACACTCTACATTAATACATCACTCATACACTCGACATTAATACATCACTCATACACTCGACTTTAATACATCACTCATACACTCGACATTAATACATCACTCATACACTCTACATTAATACATCACTCATACACTCTACATTAATACATCACTCATACACTCTACATTAATACATCACTCATACACTGGACATTAATACATCACTCATACACTCGACATTAATACATCAATCATACACTCTACATTAATACATCACTCATACACTCTACATTAATACATCACTCATACACTGGACATTAATACATCACTCATACACTCTACATTAATACATCACTCATACACTCTACATTAATACATCACTCATACACTCTACATTAATACATCACTCATACACTCTACATTAATACATCACTCATACACTCGACATTAATACGTCACTCATACACTCTACATTAATACATCACTCATACACTCGACATTAATACGTCACTCATACACTGGACATTAATACGTCACTCATACACTGGACATTAATACATCACTCATACACTCGACATTAATACATCACTCATACACTCTACATTAATACATCACTCATACACTCGACATTAATACATCACTCATACACTCGACATTAATACATCACTCATACACTCGACATTAATACATCACTCATACACTCGACGTACTAAGTCGTCATTGTTAGTGAAAATAAGGTGTTGTTTGCTTCACTATTTGCTGGTTTAAAGTGAGTTTGTTGCAGACTTAATAAGTGACGGGTGTGAACATGTTCATCTGAGATGCCTACTGGGGTTATCTTTGTTATAACATTATTTGCCACACTCTTCCATTTTAAATGTCTTAAATTAAAATCACTAAGCATCAAGATATTTGGGACTGGGGTTGGAAGATTTTCCTAACAATAGTCAATTTTCAAAAGCTGTTCCTTGAATTGTTGGGAAGTTGCATCTGGTGACTTATATACACCCACAATGACAAGGTTTTGGTTCTCAATCTTTGATGCCTAAACTTCAACTACATCATTTGTGGTATTTATTAATTCTGAGCAAATGAGCGTCTCTGTGGCATAGGCCAACCTTCCGTTGTTGCCTGTATTTTCTGTCGCATCTAAATAAGTTGTACTCTGATATCCATATTTCGTTGCCAAAGTGATATTTTGTGTGGGTCTCTGTGAAAGCTGCACACATTACATTTGACTCTGTGAGGAGTCCACTGATGAAAGGTATTTTGTGGGTTGATGGCTTTATACCTTGTATATTTGTAAATAGAAATAATGTATTGCTCGTTTGATGGGGAACTTTATTTGTTGGCACTAATATCTGTTGTTCTGGAGTGAGGGCCACTGACTGTGCCTCCACTCCAGCAAGGCTCCGAGATGGAGTATTTAGGTGTATATCTCTCCCTCTGAATATACACTGAGAGTTTACCTTAATCCCTCTTTTAGGGAATAAAGTATTCTTAACTGGTGTTGAACATGTGTCATATAGCCATAATCGCCTCATGTAGTAGACAGATGTACCCTCCACAGATCATGTACCCTCTCTGGGTGGAGAGTACATCCGGAGCATGTACCCTCCCTGGGTGGAGAGTACATCCGGAGCATGTACCCTCCCTGGGTGGAGAGTACATCCGGAGCATGTACCCTCCCTGGGTGGAGAGTACATCTGGAGCATGTACCCTCCCTGGGTGGAGAGTACATCCGGAGCATGTACCCTCCCTGGGTGGAGAGTACATCCGGAGCATGTACCTCTCTGGGTGGAGAGTACATCCGGAGCATGTACCCTCCCTGGGTGGAGAGTACATCTGGAGCATGTACCCTCCCTGGGTGGAGAGTACATCTGGAGCATGTACCCTCCTGGGTGGAGAGTACATCCGGAGCATGTACCCTCCTGGGTGGAGAGTACATCTGGAGCATGTACCCTCCTGGGTGGAGAGTACATCTGGAGCATGTACCCTCCCTGGGTGGAGAGTACATCCGGAGCATGTACCCTCCTGGGTGGAGAGTACATCTGGAGCATGTACCCTCCCTGGGTGGAGAGTACATCTGGAGCATGTACCCTCCCTGGGTGGAGAGTACATCTGGAGCATGTACCCTCTCTGGGTGGAGAGTACATCCGGAGCATGTACCCTCCCTGGGTGGAGAGTACATCTGGAGCATGTACCCTCCCTGGGTGGAGAGTACATCTGGAGCATGTACCCTCCCTGGGTGGAGAGTACATCTGGAGCATGTACCCTCCCTGGGTGGAGGGTACATCCGGAGCATGTACCCTCCCTGAGTGGAGGGTACACCTGGGCTCCCTGATGTACCTCCCATAACGCTCACCGTCACTTTTATCCCAGAGAGGAGCAAAAACTGGCCCCCTGGCGGGGCCCTGGAGAGGTGGGGGAGGGGGAGGAGAAGCAACTATTGAGGGAGGGAGAGGGGGGCAGGGTCACCATGGAGGGGTGAAGGGAGGAACTTGTGGGGAAGGAAGGGAGGGTTAGAGACAAGTTCCTGGAGGGGAGGAGGAGGGTTAGAGACAAGTTCCTAGAGGGAAGGGGAGGGTGTAAGAGAAGTTCCTAAGGAGTGGGTGAAGGAGGAATATTTGAGCAAGGTTGCTGAAGGAGTTAAGCAAAAGGCGCCTCACGGAAACTAAGGATCCCAGAGACGCTGGTTGACTGTTGTAGTGTCTCAGTGTTACAGTTCAGAGGTCTTGACTCCTGTATCCTGGGTACATGCCTCACCTCTGACTACCTGCATGCATTATTCGGGATGTAACTGTTGACAACTCATTTTATACCCGTATTATTTTTAACTCACTGGCCATCTCCTACTGAGGCAGGGTGACCCGCAAAAGAAGAAACATTTTCACCGTCATTCACTCTATTATTGTCTTGTCAGAGGAGAGCCGACATTACAGTTTAGATGACCCTCCATACTGCAATAATCCCCCTTCATAAATGTTACCTTGCTCACACTCCAACAGCATGTCAAATCCTAAAAACAACTTTCCTCCACTCCTATCTAACATGCTCACACATGCCTGTTGGATGAGCCAGCCCCTCGCACACCTCTACCCCTTCCCTCCTAGGACAATCCCTTCCCTTCACTACAGATTTATGCACTCTACTAGTCATTCTATTTTGCTCCATCCTCTCTAAATGTCTGAACCACCTGAACAATCCTCCCCTCAGCTCCCACACCTCCTAATCTTCAAACTACAAACTTTCTGCATAATATTCGCACCACACATTGCCCTCAGACACAATATCACCAGTACCTTCCATCTCCTAGCTGCAACTTTTAAAACCTATGCTTCACACCCGCATAAGAGTATTAGTACCACTACTTTGGTGCATTCGCCCTTTACCACCATTTATAAAGTTCTTTGTCTCCATAGATGCCTCAGTGCACCACCAACCTTGATCCCTTGTTATTTCTATGGTTTACCCTATCTTTCATGGACCCATCCACCGATAAGTCCAATCCCAAATATCTGAACACATTCATTTCCTCCATATTCCCTCCTTCCAATCTTATATCCACTTTTCACAACCTAATTTTTTACTCTCGTCACATTGCTTTTTCCTGTTTTTACTTTTAATTTCGTTTTATATACCCTCCCAAATTCATCCACCAAATTTTGTAACTTCTCTTCAGAATCTCCCAGAACCAGTGTCATTGGCAGATTAACTGTGACAACTCCCACTATGTATTAGATTCTTTATCTTTTAATCCTACACCTCTCCCCAACACCCTTGCATTCACTTCTTTTACAACCTCATCTATAAATATGTTAAATAACCATGGTGACATCACACATCACTTTCTAAGGCCTACTTTTACTAGAAAATAATTCTCTCTCTTTCTCTCTACCCTGCATACTCTAACCTGAATCTTGCTATCTCCATAAAAGCTCTTAGCTGTTTTAAGTAGCCTACCACCTATTCCACTCACTTGCAAACATCTGCTACATTGCTTCCATATCCACCCTTTCATGTGGCTTTTCTAAATCCATAACTGCAATTAAAACTTCCTTACGCTTATCTAAATATTTTTCGTTTATGTGCTTCAGTGTAAACACCTGGTCTACGCATCCACTACCCTTCCTAAAACCTCCTTGGTGTTCTGCAAGCCTACTCTCTGCCTTAACCTTAATTTATTCAGTAATAACTTTACCATACATTTTACCTGGTATGCTCAATAGGTTTATTCCCCTATAATTCTTACACTCTTGCGTTCCCTTTTACCATATACAAAGGAACTTTGTATACTCTTTGCCAATCCCTAAGGTACCTTTGTCATGCATATACTGCCCAAATGTACCAACCACTTTAAAACTATATCCCCATCTGAAAGTAATCTATTGTTTGGTAATAGATTACTTTCAGTTGGATCCATGTCAAGGCTGGAGACGACCAGTGACAGTTGCCAGCACCTACTTCATCCATTATCTTGGTAAAAGTATTCACCATTAAAAAACACGTTAACTGAAACCCATAACGATTTTGAGCACAAGAAGCGATAAGTCACTCTGGTACTGAACCAGCTTGTTTTTCAAATCAGAAAGCAAAATGTGTGTCGACATGAAGACTTAACATGACTTAACATGTCCGTGTTGTGTAGCTGACAGTGTTTTGTTATGTTGGTGACATCTTGTGAGTTAGAAGACGTGTGTGTGGGCGTGTTATGTAGATCATGACTATAACTGCTGACCTACGATGATATGAAGACCTCACATAGCCTAGCCTAACCTAACCTCATTTAACCTAATCAAGCCTGACATAACCTAACCAAACCTGACATAATCTAACCAAACCTGACATAACCCAACCAAACCTGACATAACCTAACCAAACCTGACATAACCTAACCAAACCTGACATAACCTAACCAAACCTGACATAACCTAACCAAACCTGACATAACCTAACCAAATGGCATAACCTAACCAAACCTGACATAACCTAACCAAACCTGACATAACCTAACCAAACCTGACATAACCTAACCAAACCTGACATAACCTAACCAAATGACATAACCTAACCAAACCTGACATAACCTAACCAAACCTGACATAACCTAACCAAACCTGACATAACCTAACCAAACCTGACATAACCTAACCAAACCTGACATACCTAACCAAATGGCATAACCTAACCAAATCTGACATAATCTAACCAAACCTGACATAACCTAACCAAACCTGACATAACCTAACCAAGCCTGACATAACCTAACCAAACCTGGCATAACCTTACCAAACCTGACATAACCTAACCAAACCTGACATAACCTAACCAAGCCTGACATAACCTAACCAAACCTGGCATAACCTAACCAAATCTGACATAATCTAACCAAACCTGACATAACCTAACCAAACATGACATAACCTAACCAAGCCTGACATAACCTAACCAAACCTGGCATAACCTAACCAAACCTGACATAACCTAACAAACCTGACATAAACTAATTAAGTCTGACATAACCTGACCAAACCTGACATAATCTGACCAAACATGACATAACGTAACCAAACCTGACATAGCCTAACCAAGCCTGACATAACTTAACCAAGCCTGACATAGCCTAACCAAGCCTGACATAACCTAACCAAGCCTGACATAACTTAACCAAGCCTGACATAACCTAACCAAGCCTGACATAACCTAACCAAACCTGACATAACCTAACCAAACCTGGCATAACCTAACCAAGCCTGACATAACCTAACCAAACCTGGCATAACCTAACCAAGCCTGACATAACCTAACCAAGCCTGACATAACCTAACCAAGCCTGACATAACCTAACCAAGCCTGACATAACGTAACCAAACCTGACATAACCTAACCAAGCCTGACATAACCTAACCAAGGCTGACATAACCTAACCAAGCCTGACATAACCTAACCAAGCCTGACATAACCTAACCAAGCCTGACATAACCTAACCAAGCCTGACATAACCTAACAAAGCCTGACATAACCTAACCAAGCCTGACATAACCTAACCAAGCCTGACATAACTAACAAACTGACATAACGTACCAAACCTGACATAACCTAACCAAGCCTGACATAACCTACCAAGCCTGACATAACCTAACCAAGCCTGACATAACCTAACCAAGCCTGACATAACCTAACCAAGCCTAACAACCTAATCTAATCTAAGTAACGAATATTGAGAATTTTACTTTATTATAATTATTATAATAATGGGGGAGCGCTAAACCCGTAGGATTGTACAGCGCATGTGGGGGGGGGAATGGAAGGTATTCAGGCTCAATTCAGGGAACCAGAGCATAGATCAATTCTAGATCAGAGCTCACAGCGTCGGAACTCTTGAGGGAACTTGACTTTAAAAAGTGCGCAAGTGTTAGGAGGAGAGGCGCAGCGCACACTGATAGGGCAGTGTGGGTGCGCATGGAGTGTAGCCAAGGTCCTGCCTGTGTAGGAATATAGGCATGCGCAGGTGATGCTGGGAGTGTGCTAGTGTGGAATGTAGGCGATTTTGGGCGTGTTGGGGCATGAAAAGTAGGTGATGTTGGGCGTGTGACTATGAAGTAGGTGACGGTGGGCTGTGTGTTGAAAGATGATGAACTGAAGGTCGTGGGGAGGAAAGTAGTTTGGTAGGGGCGTAGGCGTGATAGTGCGGCACTTACGGAACTTCATCTCGCTTGTGATCTGACTGTGATGTTACCGTCCTGGCATGACGGAGGTTGTGGTAACACTGATGTTACTGTCCTGGCATGACGGAGGTTGTGGTAACACTGATGTTACCGTCCTGGCATGGCGGAGGTTGTGGTAACACAGTGATGTTACCGTCCTGGCATGGCGGAGGTTGTGGTAACACAGTGATGTTACTGTCCTGGCATGGCGGAGGTTGTGGTAACACAGTGATGTTACCGTCCTGGCATGACGGAGGTTGTGGTAACAGTGATGTTACCGTCCTGGCATGACGGAGGTTGTGGTAACACAGTGATGTTACTGTCCTGGCATGACGGAGGTTGTGGTAACACAGTGATGTTACCGTCCTGGCATGGCGGAGGTTGTGGTAATACAGTGATGTTACCGTCCTGGCATGACGGAGGTTGTGGTAACAGTGATGTTACCGTCCTGGCATGACGGAGGTTGTGGTAACACAGTGATGTTACCGTCCTGGCATGACGGAGGTTGTGGTAACACAGTGATGTTACCGTCCTGGCATGACGGAGGTTGTGGTAACACAGTGAAGTTACCGTCCTGGCATGACGGAGGTTGTGGTAACAGTGATGTTACCGTCCTGGCATGACGGAGGTTGTGGTAACACAGTGATGTTACCGTCCTGGCATGACGGAGGTTGTGGTAACAGTGATGTTACCGTCCTGGCATGACGGAGGTTGTGGTAACACAGTGATGTTACCGTCCTGGCATGACGGAGGTTGTGGTAACACAGTGATGTTACCGTCCTGGCATGACGGAGGTTGTGGTAACACAGTGATGTTACCGTCCTGGCATGGCGGAGGTTGTGGTAATACAGTGATGTTACCGTCCTGGCATGGCGGAGGTTGTGGTAACAGTGATGTTACCGTCCTGGCATGACGGAGGTTGTGGTAACACAGTGATGTTACTGTCCTGGCATGACGGAGGTTGTGGTAACACAGTGATGTTACCGTCCTGGCATGGCGGAGGTTGTGGTAACACAAGGATGTTACCGTCCTGGCATGGCGGAGGTTGTGGTAACACAGTGATGTTACCGTCCTGGCATGACGGAGGTTGTGGTAACAGTGATGTTACCGTCCTGGCATGACGGAGGTTGTGGTAACACAATGATGTTACCGTCCTGGCATGACGGAGGTTGTGGTAACACAGTGATGTTACCGTCCTGGCATGACGGAGGTTGTGGTAACACAGTGATGTTACCGTCCTGGCATGGCGGAGGTTGTGGTAACACAGTGATGTTACCGTCCTGGCATGACGGAGGTTGTGGTAACAGTGATGTTACCGTCCTGGCATGACGGAGGTTGTGGTAACACAGTGATGTTACCGTCCTGGCATGGCGGAGGTTGTGGTAACACAGTGATGTTACCGTCCTGGCATGACGGAGGTTGTGGTAACACAGTGATGTTACCGTCCTGGCATGACGGAGGTTGTGGTAACAGTGATGTTACCGTCCTGGCATGACGGAGGTTGTGGTAACACAGTGATGTTACTGTCCTGGCATGACGGAGGTTGTGATAACACAGTGATGTTACCTCCCTGGGATATCGGAGGTTGTGGTAACACAGTGATGTTACCGTCCTGGCATGGCGGAGGTTGTGATAACACAGTGATGTTACCGTCCTGGCATGGCGGAGGTTGTGATAACACAGTGATGTTTCCGTCCTGGCATGACGGAGGTTGTGGTAACACAGTGATGTTACCGTCCTGGCATGGCGGAGGTTGTGATAACACAGTGATGTTACCTCCCTGGGATATCGGAGGTTGTGGTAACACAGTGATGTTACCTCCCTGGGATATCGGAGGTTGTGGTAACACAGTGATGTTACCTCCCTGGGATATCGGAGGTTGTGGTAACACAGTGATGTTACCTCCCTGGGATATCGGAGGTTGTGGTAACACAGTGATGTTACCTCCCTGGGATATCGGAGGTTGTGGTAACACAGTGATGTTACCTCCCTGGGATATCGGAGGTTGTGGTAACACAGTGATGTTACCTCCCTGGGATATCGGAGGTTGTGTAACCATGATGTTACTCCGGGATCGGAGGTGTGGTAACACAGTGATGTTACCTCCTGGGATATCGAGGTTGTGGTAACACAGTGATGTTACCTCCTGGATATCGAGTGTGGTAACACAGTGATGTTACCTCCCTGGGATATCGGAGGTTGTGTACACAGTGTGTACCTCTGGGACATCGGAGTTTGTGGTTCACAGTGATGTACCTCCTGGGATATCAGGAGGTTGTGGTAACTCAGTGTGACCTCCCTGGGATATCGGAGGTTGAGTATCTCTCAGTGTGTCAGGACCAGAGTTTTGTTTCAATGCATGATGCATGAGAGTTGGAATCGTGCCATGGCAGGCCCAGAGCTTGGGTAATCCTGCCAGTGCAGCCCAGAGCTTGGTAATCCTGCCAGTGTGCAGACCCAGAGCTTGGTAATCCTGCCAGTGTGCAGGCCCAGAGCTTGGGTAATCCTGCCAGTGTGCAGGCCCAGAGCTTGGGTAATCCTGCCAGTGTGCAGACCCAGAGCTTGGGTAATCCTGCCAGTGTGCAGACCCAGAGCTTGGGTAATCCTGCCAGTGTGCAGGCCCAGAGCTTGGATAATCCTGCCAGTGTGCAGACCCAGAGCTTGGGTAATCCTACCAGTGTGCAGACCCAGAGCTTGGATAATCCTGCCAGTGTGCAGACCCAGAGCTTGGATAATCCTGCCAGTATGCAGACCCAGAGCTTGGGTAATCCTACCAGTGTGCAGACCCAGAGCTTGGATAATCCTGCCAGTGTGCAGACCCAGAGCTTGGATAATCCTACCAGTGTGCAGACCCAGAGCTTGGGTAATCCTACCAGTGTGCAGACCCAGAGCTTGGGTAATCCTGCCAGTGTGCAGGCCCAGAGCTTGGATAATCCTACCAGTGTGCAGACCCAGAGCTTGGATAATCCTACCAGTGTGCAGACCCAGAGCTTGGGTAATCCTACCAGTGTGCAGACCCAGAGCTTGGATAATCCTACCAGTGTGCAGACCCAGAGCTTGGGTAATCCTGTCAGTGTGCAGACCCAGAGCTTGGATAATCCTACCAGTGTGCAGACCCAGAGCTTGGATAATCCTACCAGTGTGCAGACCCAGAGCTTGGATAATCCTCCCAGTGTGCAGACCTAGAGCTTGGGTAATCCTGCCAGTGTGCAGGCCCAGAGCTTTGGTAATCCTGCCAGTGTGCAGTCCCAGAGCTTGGGTAATCCTGCCAGTGTGCAGACCCAGAGCTTGGATAATCCTGCCAGTGTGCAGACCCAGAGCTTGGATAATCCTACCAGTGTGCAGACCTAGAGCTTGGGTAATCCTGCCAGTGTGCAGACCCAGAGCTTTGGTAATCCTGCCAGTGTGCAGTCCCAGAGCTTGGGTAATCCTGCCAGTGTGCAGGCCCAGAGCTTGGGTAATCCTGCCAGTGTGCAGACCCAGAGCTTGGGTAATCCTGCCAGTGTGCAGACCCAGAGCTTGGATAATCCTGCCAGTGTGCAGGCCCAGAGCTTGGATAATCCTACCAGTGTGCAGACCCAGAGCTTGGGTAATCCTGCCAGTGTGCAGGCCCAGAGCTTGGGTAATCCTGCCAGTGTGCAGGCCCAGAGCTTGGGTAATCCTGCCAGTGTGCAGACCCAGAGCTTGGATAATCCTGCCAGTGTGCAGACCCAGAGCTTGGATAATCCTGCCAGTGTGCAGACCCAGAGCTTGGATAATCCTGCCAGTATGCAGACACAGAGCTTGGGTAACCATGTCAGCTTACATACCTCTGCTCACACTCATCAGATACTTATTTGTCGGTTTTATTTCTTGAGGACAACTTTGCTGACACGGGACTTCAAATAAGGAACTGTGATTGGCTCTTATAGGAGGATCAGGGTTTACACAAATGTTATTAACGTCCTGGCTTAAGCCCGCTGCTTGCGTACCTATGGCAGAGATACGTAAATAAAAAGTTTATTTCTATAAAGACAAGTTTACCGTTAGTACAGAAAAGGTGATATTATTGACATACTTTATAGAAAGCTTCTGGTTATGGAGAGTATTTCGAGAAGCCTTAAGTTAACTTATAAGTACTTATAATATGTCACTACTAGCGGCATTTTTGTAAGGACAGTTTGCTGGAAGTTTCAGCAAGACAGTCTTCTATAACAGTGGTGGAAATTATTAATGTTAGTCAAATTTTATTTCAATCGTATGATTGTAATCGTCGTGCTACCAGGTTATCTGTTACCAATATTTATGTCTCAGTATCCCCTCAAGGGAGGTTCCTAGATGCTGGTGAGGGTTCCTAGATGCTGCACCTGGCTGCCTCTGTTTACGTCAACTAGATTATGAAGTGAGGTGGGGAGTTTAGTGATGGTGTGGTGTTGTCTTGGTTGATCTGGAGGGGGGGGGTGATAGTGGGAGTGGGAGAGGGTTTGGGAGTGGGAGTAGAGTGAGGTCAGAGTATCCTAGAACATGGGAGCACTCAAGTTGTTTCTCCAGACCATATTCTATATACCAGACCTCACCTGTCTCACCACTGTTCCACACACATGACCTTGACTATACGACCTTGAACCACACACATGACCTTGAACATCATGCGACCTTGAACCACACACACACACACACACACACACACACAACATTGAACTTTACACACATAACCTTGAACCACAAACGAAGAAGAGAGGGAGGTAGTAAGAGTGGAGGGAGTAAAGAAGGGAAGTAGTAAGGGAGAGAGGAAAGGGGTAGTAAGAGAAAGGAAGTATGATAGATATTACAAAAACCTTCTAGTAGCTGCGCCATCACAATAACTAAGGTAGGAACGAGCATAAAGGCAGCAAAGAGTAAATACTTAAAACATTTCCTTCACTAAATACGAATGTAAGTAATATATATACAATGTGTATACACTGTGTACAGAATAGAAAGTTTACAAGCAAGAGACACAGTGAGAACTACGAGCGACCAGACTTGAGGTAAGTCTGCTGATGTTCCATCACCAATCCCAGACATTCCTTCACAACTTTGTGATTGGCGCGTTGAACCCAGCTGTTTATCATAACAAGTGGACCCTCCTGTCATACCCTTAACAGCTGGTTCCCTGTCGGGAGTATGGGCTCCTGTATAGGCGTGTGACGTACCTCGATTGTAAGGTACTCTTCGCCTGCCACACTGGAGGTAGTAAGGGAGGGAGGGATGTAGCAAGGGAGGTAGGGAGGGATGTAGCAAGGGAGGTAGGGAGGGATGTAGCAAGGGAGGTAGGGAGGGATGTAGCAAGGGAGGTAGGGAGGGATGTAGCAAGGGAGGTAGGGAGGGATGTAGCAAGGAGGTAGGGAGGGATGTAGCAAGGAGGTAGGGAGGGATGTAGCAAGGAGGTAGGGAGGGATGTAGCAAGGAGGTAGGAGGGATGTAGCAAGGAGGTAGGAGGGATGTAGCAAGGAGGTAGGGAGGGATGTAGCAAGGAGGTAGGAGGGATGTAGCAAGGGAGGTAGGAAGGGATGTAGTAAGGGAGGTAGGGAGGGATGTAGCAAGGGAGGTAGGAAGGGATGTAGCAAGGGAGGTAGGGAGGGATGTAGCAAGGGAGGTAGGGAGGGATGTAGCAAGGGAGGTAGGGAGGGATGTAGCAAGGGAGGTAGGAAGGGATGTAGTAAGGGAGGTAGGGAGGGATGTAGCAAGGGAGGTAGGAAGGGATGTAGTAAGGGAGGTAGGAGGGATGTAGAAGGGAGGTAGGGAGGGATGTAGCAAGGAGGTAGGAAGGGATGTAGTAAGGAGGTAGGGAGGGATGTAGCAAGGAGGTAGGAAGGGATGTAGTAAGGAGGTAGGGAGGGATGAGCAAGGGAGGTAGGAAGGGATGTAGTAAGGGAGGTAGGGAGGGATGTAGTAAGGGAGGTAGGGAGGGATGTAGCAAGGGAGGTAGGAAGGGATGTAGTAAGGGAGGTAGGGAGGCAAGATAACAGTCAATAATAATATTAACAGTAACAATTGTGCTTCATTATCAGGTGTTATGCTAACAAGTGTCCCGCTGCTGTTGTCTCGTGTGCACCATAGTTGTGGTGCACCATAACTTTGTGCACCACAACTGTGTACCACAACCATGTGCATCACAACTATGTGTACCACAACTTTGTGCACCACAACTATGTGTACCACAACTATGTGCACCACAACTATGTGCACCACAACTATGCTCACAACTATGTGCACCACAACTATGTGCACCACAACTGTGCTCACAACTATGCACCACAACTATGTGCACCACACTGTTCACACTATGTGCACCACAACTGTGCTCACAACTATGTGCACCACAACTGTGCTCACAACTATGTGCACCACAACTATGTGCACCACAACTGTGCTCACAACTATGTGCACCACAACTGTGCTCACAACTATGTGCACCACAACTATGTGCACCACAACTATGTGCACCACAACTATGTGTACCACAACTGTGTACCACAACCATGTGCATCACAACTATATGTACCACAACTTTGTGCACCACAACTGTGCTCACAACTATGTGCACCACAACTAGGTGCACCACAACTGTGCTCACAACTATGTGCACCACAACTGTGCTCACAACTATGTGCACCACAACTATGTGTACCACAACTGTGTACCACAACCATGTGCATCACAACTATGTGTACCACAACTATGTGCACCACAACTATGTGTACCACAACTATGTGCACCACAACTGTGCTCACAACTATGTGCACCACAACTATGTGTACCACAACTATGTGCACCACAACTGTGCTCACAACTATGTGCACCACAACTGTGCTCACAACTATGTGCACCACAACTATGTGCACCACAACTGTGCTCACAACTATGTGCACCACAACTATGTGCACCACAACTGTGCTCACAACTATGTGCACCACAACTGTGCTCACAACTATGTGCACCACAACTATGTGCACCACAACTATGTGCACCACAACTATGTGCACCACAACTGCTCACAACTATGTGCACCACAACTATGTGCACCACAACTATGTGCACCACAACTATGTGCACCACAACTATGTGCACCACAACTATGTGCACCACAACTATGTGCACCACAACTATGTGCACCACAACTATGTGCACCACAACTATGTGCACCACAACTATGTGCACTACAACTATGTGCACCACAACTATGTGCACCACAACTATGTGCACCACAACTATGTGCACCACAACTATGACACTCACAGCACAACTATGTGCACCACAACTATGTACACTACAACTATGTGCACTACAACTATGTGCACCACAACTATGTACACTACAACTATGTGCACCACAACTATGTGCACCACAACTATGTACACTACAACTATGTGCACTACAACTATGTGCACCACAACTATGTGCACCACAACTATGTGCACCACAACTGTGCTCACAACTATGTGCACCACAACTATGTGCACCACAACTGTGCACCACAACTGTGCTCACAACTATGTGCACCACAACTGTGCTCACAACTATGTGCACCACAACTGTGCTCACAACTATGTGCACCACAACTATGTGCACCACAACTGTGCACCACAACTGTGTGCACCACAACTATGTGTACCACTGTGTTCACAACTATGTGCACTACAACTATTCGCACCACTACAGAGAGTTTACTCTGCAGAAGATATCTGATAATTCTGTGATATCACAACTAGTGCACCACAGTGTGGGCGTCTCCTCTACATGTGTTATGTTATCAGATATACCATCATGTACCTCACTACTAGCACCTGAACATCAAAAAAGCACAATACCGTGACTGGAACGATGCACAAATAACCCGCACATGGAAGAGAGGAGCTTAACACGTCGTTTCAGTCCCACCATTTACAAAGTCACACTAACAAAAAAGAGAGATGGATCCAGTATATATAGGCCAGGTGGCAGGGACGGTGCAAGAGAGGTGGGAAGAGTAGTGAATGAAGTAGCAGTGCAGTTAGTGGAAGAGCAGTGTAAGGCAGTTAGTGAAGTAGTGGTACAGAAACAGTAGGTGGACAGTTAGTGGAAGTAGCAGTGGAAGGCAGTTAGTGGAAGTAGAGTGGTAAGGCAGTTAGTGGAAGTAGCAGTGGTAAGGCAGTTAGTGGAAGTAGCAGTGGTAAGGCAGTTAGTGGAAGTAGCAGTGGTAAGGCAGTTAGTGGAAGTAGCAGTAGTAGTGATAAGGCAGTTAGTGGAAGTAGCAGTAGTAGTGGTAAGGCAGTTAGTGGAAGTAGTAGTGGTAAGGCAGTTAGTGGAAGTAGTAGTGGTAAGGCAGTTAGTGGAAGTAGTAGTGATAAGGCAGTTAGTGGAAGTAGCAGTAGTAGTGGTAAGGCAGTTAGTGGAAGTAGTAGTGGTAAGGCAGTTAGTGGAAGTAGTAGTGGAAGGCAGTTAGTGGAAGTAGTAGTGGTAAGGCAGTTAGTGGAAGTAGTAGTGGTAAGGCAGTTAGTGGAAGTAGCAGTGGTAAGGCAGTTAGTGGAAGTAGCAGTAGTAGTGGTAAGGCAGTTAGTGGAAGTAGCAGTGGTAAGGCAGTTAGTGGAAGTAGCAGTAGTAGTGGTAAGGCAGTTAGTGGAAGTAGCAGTGGTAAGGCAGTTAGTGGAAGTAGCAGTAGTAGTGGTAAGGCAGTTAGTGGAAGTAGTAGTAGTAAGGCAGCTTGACAAAGCTCCTGGAGAGCGAAACGTTGCCACAATAAAATGCCACATTAGTTGCACTTGTGTCCTTTTACCTAACAGTCAATAGGACGACTGTGATCTCTAACATGACAGAAAAGAGCATTGTTGTTGTGGCAAGCCTAACACTGTTTTTGTGCTAATTGAGTCTGTCAGAAAGAGAGCGACCAGCTTCTCCAAAATACTGAAGAGGACAGGAGGAGCATGAAATAGAGTAGACACCAGGGGTAGCTATAGCGGGAGGAGAGGTACGAACTAGATTACTGCGAAGGTTAGTTTGGCGAAAAGTAAGTTTGATGTCTAAGGAACGGAGAGAGCTGTTGAGATTAGAAAGAGTGGAAATATAGGGAAGGCAGATTTCGCTGCAGTAGAGAGTTTGGGAGAGAAGAAAGTCCGTTTAGCACGTGAGAAGGCAGTCTATGAAATGGGAAGGGTGGCCAAGACGAGAGAACGAATTACAAAGAGTGGAAATCCCATATTCCAGGAACTGAGGGTCACAAATGCGGAGAGCACGGATAAAAAGAGAAATAAGAACACGTTTCTTGACAGAGCATGATAAGACTCACGAAATCGGTCCAAGGCAGACCGAAACGTCGTCGTAAGCTCCCCTCTCCTATGTGCAGGTTATTCGTGTACTAGCACATCATACACCTCACTACTAGTACATCATACACCTCACTACTAGCACATCATATACATCACTACTAGTACATCATACACCTCACTACTAACACATCATATACCTCACTACTAACACATCATACACCTCACTACTAGTACATCATACACCTCACTACTAGCACATCATACACCTCACTACTAGTACATCATACACCTCACTACTAGCACATCATATACATCACTACTAGTACATCATACACCTCACTACTAACACATCATATACCTCACTACTAACACATCATACACCTCACTACTAGTACATCATACACCTCACTACTAGTACATCATACACCTCACTACTAGTACATCATACACCTCACTACTAGTACATCATACACCTCACTACTAGTACATCATACACCTCACTACTAGCACATCATACACCTCACTACTAGTACATCATACACCTCACTACTAACACATCATACACCTCACTACTAGCACATCATACACCTCACTACTAGTACATCATACACCTCACTACTAGCACATCATACACCTCACTACTAGTACATCATACACCTCACTACTAATACATCATACACCTCACTACTAGTACATCATACACCTCACTACTAGTACATCATACACCTCACTACTAACACATAATACACCTCACTACTAGTACATCATACACCTCACTACTAGTACATCATACACCTCACTACTAGTACATCATACACCTCACTACTAGCACATCATACACCTCACTACTAGTACATCATACACCTCACTACTAACACATCATACACCTCACTACTAGCACATCATACACCTCACTACTAGTACATCATACACCTCACTACTAGCACATCATACACCTCACTACTAGTACATCATACACCTCACTACTAATACATCATACACCTCACTACTAGTACATCATACACCTCACTACTAGTACATCATACACCTCACTACTAACACATCATACACCTCACTACTAGTACATCATACACCTCACTACTAGCACATCATACACCTCACTACTAGTACATCATACACCTCACTACTAGTACATCATACACCTCACTACTAGTACATCATACACCTCACTACTAGTACATCTACACCCACTACTAGCACATCATACACCTACTAATCATCATACACCTCACTACTAGTCATCATACACCTCACTACTAGACATCATACACCTACTACTAGACATCATACACCTCACTACTAGTACATCATACACCTCACTACTAGACATCATACACTCCTCCTACTAGTCATCATCACCTCACTACTACACATCTCACTCACTACTAGTACATCATACACCTCACTACTAGTACATCATACACCTCACTACTAGCACATCATATACCTCACTACTAGTACATCATACACCTCACTACTACTACATCATACACCTCACTACTAGCACATCCTACACCTCACAACTAGTACATCCTACACCTCACTACTAGTACATCATTCCCCTCACTACTAGTACATCCTACACCTCACTACTAGCACATCCTACACCTCACTACTAGTACATCATACACCTCACTACTAGTACATCATCACCTCACTACTAGCACATCATACACCTCACTACTAACATCATACACCTCATACTATACATCACTCACTACTAGTACATCTACACCTCACTACTACACATCATACACCATACATACATTACACCTCACTACTAGCACATCATACACCTCACTACTAGTACATCATACACCTCACTACTAGTACATCATCACCTCACTACTAGTACATCATACACCTCACTACTAGTACATCATACACCTCACTACTAGTACATCATACACCCTCACTACTAGTCATCATCACCACTACTACACATACACCTCACTACTAAGCACATCATACACCTCACTACTAGTACATCATACACCTCACTACTAGTACATCATACACCTCACTACTACACATCATACACCTCACTACTATACATCATACACCTCACTACTAGTACATCATACACCTCACTACTAGTACATCATACACCTCACTACTAGTACATCATACACCTCACTACTAGACATCATACACCTCACTACTAGCAATCATACACCTCACTACTACACATCATACACCTCACTACTAACATCATACACCTCACTACTAGTACATCATACACCTCACTACTAGACATCATCACTACATCATACATACACTCACTACTAGACATCATACACCTCACTACTAGTACATCATACACCTCACTACTAGTACATCATACACCTCACTACTAGTACATCATACACCTCACTACTAGTACATCATACACCTCACTACTAGTACATCATACACCTCACTACTAGCACATCCTACACCTCACTACTAGCACATCCTACACCTCACTACTAGTACATCATACACCTCACTACTAGTACATCATACACCTCACTGCTAGTACATCATACACCTCACTACTAGTACATCCTACACCTCACTACTAACACATCATACACCTCACTACTAGTACATCATACACCTCACTACTAGTACATCATACACCTCACTACTATACATCATGACACACACTCACTACTAGTACATCATACACCTCACTACTAGTACATCATACACCTCACTACTAGTACATCATACACCTCACTACTAGCACATCCTACACCTCACTACTAGCACATCCTACACCTCACTACTAGTACATCATACACCTCACTACTAGTACATCATACACCTCACTACTAGTACATCATACACCTCACTACTAGTACATCATACACCTCACTACTAACACATCATACACCTCACTACTAACACATCATACACCTCACTACTAGTACATCATACACCTCACTACTAGCACATCATACACCTCACTACTAGTACATCATACACCTCACTACTAACACATCATACACCTCACTACTAACACATCATACACCTCACTACTAACACATCCTACACCTCACTACTAGCACATCCTACACCTCACTTCTAGCACCTACTACACCTCTCTTCTAACACCTACTACACCTCACTACTAACACCTACTAACACCTACTACACCTCACTACTAACACCTGCTACACCTCACTACTAACACCTGCTACATCAGTCTCTGACCTTATCGTTCTGCTCTAGCTAAACTACAGGACACCACCTTCTATCAACACTGTGAGACACCTTCTATCAACACTGTGAGACACCTTCTATCAACACTGTGAGACACCTTCTATCAACACTGTGAGACACCTTCTATCAACACTGTGAGACACCTTCTATCAACACTGTGAGACACCTTCTATCAACACTGTGAGACACCTTCTATCAACACTGTGAGACACCTTCTATCAACACTGTGAGACACCTTCTATCAACACTGTGAGACACCTTCTATCAACACTGTGAGACACCTTCTATCAACACTGTGAGACACCTTCTATCAACACTGTGAGACACCTTCTATCAACACTGTGAGACACCTTCTATCAACACTGTGAGACACCTTCTATCAACACTGTGAGACACCTTCTATCAACACTGTGAGACACCTTCTATCAACACTGTGAGACACCTTCTATCAACACTGTGAGACACCTTCTATCAACACTGTGAGACACCTTCTATCAACACTGTGAGACACCTTCTATCAACACTGTGAGACACCTTCTATCAACACTGTGAGACACCTTCTATCAACACTGTGAGACACCTTCTATCAACACTGTGAGACACCTTCTATCAACACTGTGAGACACCTTCTATCAACACTGTGAGACACCTTCTATCAACACTGTGAGACACCTTCTATCAACACTGTTAGACACCTTCTATCAACGCTGTGAGACACTTTCTATCAACGCTGTGAGACACCTTCTATCAACTTCTATCATCTTACTACTAGGAGATTTCAACTTGAGACACCTAAAATGGAGGAGACTAGCACACAATGTTTTAGCAGAGATCACCCCAGGAGGCAGCTCAGATGAAAATTCACACACATACACACGAACTATTAAATCTCTGTACCAAATTCACCTTAAACCAGCAAATATTAGAGCCTACAAGACTAGAAAATACGCTTTACCTGATCTTCAATAACAACGACGATCTGATACGTAATATAACCGTATCTAAGACAATACACTCAGATGACAACATAATAGAAGTACAGAGATGTATGCACAGGGCTCCTGACCAGCAAAATGTGATCAGTCATGACGGTCTCTTCACAAAATTCAAATTTAATAACAAAAACATACAATGGGAACAAAACCATGTCCTAAATCAAACAAGCTGGGAAGATATCCTAAACAACACGGATCCGAACATTTGCCTAGAAAAAATGAACTCTGTGGCTCTTGAGATCTGCTCAAGATACATTCCATTAAGAAAAAGAAAGAGGAGATGTAAACTAAAGAGAGACGCTTCCTATACAGAGGAAGGCAAAGAGTCGCAGAGCTGCTGAGAGGGGTCAATATATCTGAAATACGAAGGGAGGCACTGGTCAGTGAAATTGCAAATATCGAACTTAAGCTGAAGGAATCTTACAGGAGATAAGAATCACAGGAAGAACTAAAAGCCATAAAGGAAATTGAAAAAAATTTACTTCTTCTCTTATGCCAAATCTAAGGAAAAAACAACATCCAGTATTGGGCCCCTGCTTAGGCGAGATGGAACATACACAGATGACAGCCAAGAAATGAGTGAGATAGTAAAGTCCCAATACGACTCAGTGTTCAGCGAGCCGCTGCCCAGACTAAGGGTCGACAATCCAAATGAATTCTTTATGAACGAGACCCAAAATTTGGTCATCTCAAAAATCTCGGATATTATCCTAACTCCAAAAGACTTTGAAAAGGCAATAAATGACATGCCCATGCACTCTGCCCCAGGCTCAGACTCATGGAACTCCGTGTTCATCAAGAATTGCAAGAAGCTCCTATCGCGTGCCTTCAGCATTCTATGGAGAGGTAGCATGGACACAGGAGGTCATCCCACACTCACTAAAAACAACAGACATAGCCCACTCTTCAAAGGTGACAGTAAAGCAATTGCAAAGAACTACAGACCGATAGCACTAACATCCCATATCATAAAATCTTTGAGATGGTTCTGAGAAGTAAGATCGCCAACCACCAAGATACCCATCAATTGCACAACACAGGTTTACAGCAGGTCGCTCCTGCCTGTCCCAGCTACTGGATCACTATGACAAGGTCCTGGATGTTGTAGAGGATAAACAAAATACAGATGTAGTATACACAGACTTTGCAAAAGCTTTCGACAAGTGTGACCACGGTGTAATAGCACACAAAATGCGTGATAAAGGAATAACAGGAAAAGTTGGTAGATGGATCTATAACTTCCTGACAAATAGAACACAAAGAGTAATAGTAAACAGAGTAAAGTCCGAGGCAGCTACGGTGAAAAGCTCTGTTCCATAAGGCACAGTACTCGCTCCCATTCTATTCCTCATCCTCATATCTGACATAGACAGAGATGTAAGCCATAGCTCCGTGTCTTCCTTTGCGGATGACACCCGGATTGCCATGGCAGTGACCTCCATCGAAGACACCGCAAGACTCCAAGCGGACATAAACCAAATCTTCAAATGGGCCACTCAAAACAATATGAAGTTCAATGAAGAGAAATTTCAACTAATCAGATATGGAAAACTTGAGGAAATTAAAAATATATCAGGGTATACGACAAATTCTAACCATACAATAGAGCGAAAAGTAATGTGAAGGATCTTGGAGTGATAATGTCAGAGGATCTCGCATTCAAAGACCTCAACAATGTATCTACCGCATCTGCTAGGAAAATGATTGGATGGATAATGAGAACCTTCAAAACTAGGGACGCCAAGCCCATGATGATTCTCTGCAAATTGCTTGTTCTCTCTAGGCTGGAATACTGCTGTACACTAACTGCCCCCTTCAAGGCAGGGAAAATTGCTGACCTGGAGAGTGTACAAAGAACTTTCACAGCACACATAAGTACGATAAGACACCTAAATTACTGGGAACGGCTGAAGGCCCTTGATCTGTATTCCCTGGAACGCAGGCGAGAGAGATACATGATAATATACACTTGGAAAATCCTAGAGGGATTAATACCAAACTTGCACACGAAAATCACTCCCTATGAAAGCAAAAGACTCGGCATGAGATGCAACATTCCCCCTATGAAAAGCAGGGGCGCCACGAGTACACTGAGAGACAACACAATAAGTGTCCGCGGCCCAAGACTGTTCAACTGCCTCCCAGCATACATAAGGGGGATTACCAACAGACCCCTGGCTGTCTTCAAGAAGGCACTGGACAGGCACCTAAAGTCAGTACCTGACCAACCGAGCTGTGGTTCGTACGTCAGTTTGCCTGCGGCCAGCAGTAACAGCCTGGTTGATCAGACCCTGATCCACCACGAGGCCTGGTCTCAGACCGAGCCGCGGGGACGTTGACCCCCGAAACCCTCTCCAGGTAAACTCCAGGTAACGCTATGAGACACCTCAAAATTACTTGTCTACTTCTTATACCTTCCTTAATGTTATAATCGCCTGTATGTGAGTGAAGACGCCTGCTGTGTAGGAGACACCTTTGTTCAGTACTCACCTTTGTTCAGTACTCACCTTTGTTCAGTACTCACCTTTGTTCAGTACTCGCCTTTGTTCAGCACTCACCTTTGTTCAGTACTCACCTTTGTTCAGTACTCACCTTTGTTCAGTACTCACCTTTGTTCAGCACTCACTTTTGTTCAGTACTCACCTTTGTTCAGCACTCACTTTTGTTCAGTACTCACCTTTGTTCAGTACTCACCTTTGTTCAGTAAAGACTCACCTTTGTTCAGTAAAGACTCACCTTTGTTCAGTAAAGACTCACCTTTGTTCAGTAAAGACTCACCTTTGTTTAGTCTTTTTTTTTACCTTTGTTCAGTAAAGACTCACCTTTGTTTAGTAAAGACTCACCTTTGTTCAGTAAAGACTCACCTTTGTTCAGTACTCACCTTTGTTCAGTAAAGACTCACCTTTGTTCAGTAAAGACTCACCTTTGTTCAGTAAAGACTCACCTTTGTTCAGTAAAGACTCACCTTTGTTCAGTAAAGACTCACCTTTGTTCAGTAAAGACTCACCTTTGTTCAGTAAAGACTCACCTTTGTTCAGTAAAGACTCACCTTGTTCAGTAAAGACTCACCTGTTCAGTAAAGACTCACCTTTGTTCAGTAAAGACTCACCTTTGTTCAGTAAAGACTCACCTTTGTTCAGTAAAGACTCACCTTTGTTCAGTAAAGACTCACCTTTGTTCAGTAAAGACTCACCTTTGTTCAGTAAAGACTCCTCAGTGTTGCTCTTGTGTTTTATTCATCATCTTTGTACTCGGCGCACTGCTTAACATCTACCACCTGGAGTCTACCTGGAGTCTACCTGGAGTCTACCTGGAGTCTACCTGGAGTCTACCTGGAGTCTACCTGGAGTCTACCTGGAGTCTACCTGGTGTCTACCTGGAGTCTACCTGGTCTACCTGAGTGTCTACCTGGAGTCTCCTGAGTCTACCTGGAGTCTACCTGGTGTCTACCTGGAGTCTACCTGGAGTCTACCTGGAGTCTACCTGGAGTCTACCTGGAGTCTACCTGGTGTCTACCTGGTGTCTACCTGGAGTCTACCTGGAGTCTACCTGGAGTCTACCTGGAGTCTACCTGGTGTCTACCTGGTGTCTACCTGGAGTCTACCTGGAGTCTACCTGGTGTCTACCTGGAGTGTACCTGGTGTCTACCTGGAGTCTACCTGGAGTCTACCTAGTGTCTACCTGGAGTCTACCTGGAGTCTACCTGGAGGGTATTCCGGGGATCAACGCCCCCGAGGCCCGGTCCACGACCAGGCCTCCCGGTGGATCAGGGCCTGATCAACCAGGCTGTTACTGCTGGCCGCACGTAGTCCAACGTACGAACCACACCCCGGCTGGTCCGGCACCTACTTGAAGTATCTCTCCAGCTCCTTCTTGAAGGCAGCCAGGGGCCTATTGGTAATTCCCCTTATGCTTGGTGGGAGGCTGTTGAACAGTCTTGGGCCCCGGACACTTATGGTGTTTTCTCTTAGTGTACCAATGGCGCCCCTACTTTTCATTGTGTGCAGATTCGGGACCATTCCTTCTAGGATTTTCCAATTGTAGATTATGATATATCTCTCTCGCCTGCGTTCCAACGAGTACAAATCAAGTGCTTCCAAGCGTTCCCAGTAGTAGAGGTGTTTGATGGAAGTTATATGTGCAGTAAAAGTTCTCTGTACACCCTCTAGATCTGCAATTTCACCTACTTTGAACGGAGATGTTAATGTACAGCAGTATTCCAGCTTTGTGAGAACAAGTGATTTCAAAAGAATCATCATTGGCTTGGCATCTCTTGTTTTGAACGTTCTTATTATCCATCCTATCAGTTGCTGTTGTGATCCTTGAAAGTGAGAGCCTCAGAAATTACCACTCCCAGGTCCCTCACATTATTTATCCTCTCTATTGTATGATCAGAGTTTGTAGTATACTCAGTTGTAGTTATTATCTTCTCCAGTTTTCCATAACGGAGTAGTTGGAATTTGTCTTCACGACCTGAGACGCCACACAACATTTTTTTTGGTGTATTTGAAAGCCAGGACAAGTCCGGGGACGTGCTAGGTAAAAATGAAAGGAAAAGTGTTAGACAGCAGTGGTGGCGTTCATAGCATTCCATGCCGTGGGTGTGACAAATGTTATGTTGGAGGAACCTCTAGTAGAAGCAGAGTCAGAGAACATATATAGCTATGCATGCCACACGCACGACACTAGTAACACCTTTACACTGCAACACTGACAATCACCTTATGATTGTCCCAGAAGGCAGACTTAGTATCAAGGAAAGAGATCGTGGCAACAGATTGTGTTTACAATCAGCAGTAATAATCACTACAATTTTTGTTTCATAAAACTCTGCATCATTCACAATCTCTGAAAGCTTAGTGAAACTTATTCTTCCTAAACCAGACACCACATCAACACTTACGTTTTTGTATTAACAGGTTGTTATATATAAACATTACATCCAGGATGTAATGTTTAATGACGCTTCTGTGAACAGAAGCCTCATTAGCGAACAACAGAGGTAAAATCAACATCAACGGTATCCGCTTAGGGTAGAAGGTAAAATAACAGCTTTAATACGATCAAAATTGTGAACATTTCGGCAGCAGCAATTACAGAAGCAGCGCCAAAATCATTAATCATTTCTACTTTTTTTTTCCTTGTGACGATACGCCACAAAGTTTGCATAAATGGGGGAAATGATAATGGGGACGCTGAACAAGTGGTGTTGCACAGGGATCAGTGCTGGGCCCTTTGTTATTAACAAACAATATAAACAACATAGATGAGGGACTAAAATAGCAGCATAAACATGCTCACTGATGACAATAATCTGTCGTGATAGAATATATGTCACAGTTACCTTCATCATCCTCCGGTCTTCAACTATCAAAGACGCTGCTTAGAAGGTGATATTGACAGTCAACCTTTATATACAGAAAGCGTTGTATCCTTTATCCTGCTTCACTACTTTAAATACTGCAGTCATGTTTCTTAGACAAGAACGACCCTTTATGAAACACTCTTCACTTTAATTGATCAAATTATTTCCACTGTGATTTTGACTCGCGCCTTTTTATATTATGTTGTATTAGTTGATCTTATTATGTTGCATTAGTTGTTCTTATTGTGTTGTATTAGTTGATCTTATTGTGTTGCATTAGTTTATCGTGTGTTTTAAATTGTTTAAAGTATATTCTTGTAATATATTTGTGAGTGGCTGGAAGTTTTGCCCTGCTGCCTGACTTGTGCTTCCGCATATTTGACTTATATGAGTCATCCCTCACCGCGACCTCCGGCAGTTGTTACACTGCGGTGAGGCCCCACTCATTGACTCACCTCTCACCTGCATGCTTGACTCACCTGTGTCATGTGTTACAGCTGTGGCAATACCTGGCTCGTCAGAACCTGAGTTCACCTGACTCGTCAGTACCTGCGTCAACCTGACTCACCAGTAGGTGGGTCTCCCTGACTCACCAGGAGGTGGGTCTACCTGACTCACCAGGAGGTGGGTCTCCCTGACTCACCAGTAGGTGGGTCTACCTGACTCACCAGGAGGTGGGTCTCCCTGACTCACCACTATGTCTTCGACGCTGCCTCGAACTCGTAGTGTGAGTGCTGCTTCCTCATCGTCCTCCAGCGCTGCCTCTGCCACCAAGGTAACTCTTCATTCACCTGTACTTCTTCACGTCTTCCCTCTCCTCTTGTTCTCTTCATTACTACACCTCCTCATCTTGTATTCTTTATTTCACATCCTCATCAAAAGTACCAAGTTTTTCCTTCAAAACTGCTAGGTACTGTACACCCCACAACCCACCGACCACAACACTGCTAGGTACTGTACACCCCACAACCCACCGACCACAACACTGCTAGGTACTGTACACCCCACAACCCACCGACCACAACACTGCTAGGTACTGTACACCCCACAACCCACCGACCACAACACTGCTAGGTACTGTACACCCCACAACCCACCGACCACAACACTGCTAGGTACTGTACACCCCACAACCCACCGACCACAACACTGCTAGGTACTGTACACCCCACAACCCACCGACCACAACACTGCTAGGTACTGTACACCCCACAACCCACCGACCACAACACTGCTAGGTACTGTACACCCCACAACCCACCGACTACAACACTGCTAGGTACTGTACACCCCACAACCCACCGACCACAACACTGCTAGGTACTGTACACCCCACAACCCACCGACCACAACACTGCTAGGTACTGTACACCCCACAACCCACCGACCACAACACTGCTAGGTACTGTACACCCCACAACCCACCGACCACAACACTGCTAGGTACTGTACACCCCACAACCCACCGACCACAACACTGCTAGGTACTGTACACCCCACAACCCACCGACCACAACACTGCTAGGTACTGTACACCCCACAACCCACCGACCACAACACTGCTAGGTACTGTACACCCCACAACCCACCGACCACAACACTGCTAGGTACTGTACACCCCACAACCCACCGACCACAACACTGCTAGGTACTGTACACCCCACAACCCACCGACCACAACACTGCTAGGTACTGTACACCCCACAACCCACCGACCACAACACTGCTAGGTACTGTACACCCCACAACCCACCGACCACAACACTGCTAGGTACTGTACACCCCACAACCCACCGACCACAACACTGCTAGGTACTGTACACCCCACAACCCACCGACCACAACACTGCTAGGTACTGTACACCCCACAACCCACCGACCACAACACTGCTAGGTACTGTACACCCCACAACCCACCGACCACAACACTGCTAGGTACTGTACACCCCACAACCCACCGACCACAACACTGCTAGGTACTGTACACCCCACAACCCACCGACCACAACACTGCTAGGTACTGTACACCCCACAACCCACCGACCACAACACTGCTAGGTACTGTTCACCCCACAACCCACCGACTACAACACTGCTAGGTACTGTACACCCCACAACCCACCGACCACAACACTGCTAGGTACTGTACACCCCACAACCCACCGACCACAACACTGCTAGGTACTGTACACCCCACAACCCACCGACCACAACACTGCTAGGTACTGTACACCCCACAACCCACCGACCACAACACTGCTAGGTACTGTACACCCCACAACCCACCGACCACAACACTGCTAGGTACTGTACACCCCACAACCCACCGACCACAACACTGCTAGGTACTGTAACCCCACAACCCACCGACCACAACACTGCTAGGTACTGTAACCCTACAACCCACCGACCACAACACTGCTAGGTACTGTACACCCCACAACCCACCGACCACAACACTGCTAGGTACTGTACACCCCACAACCCACCGACCACAACACTGCTAGGTACTGTACACCCCACAACCCACCGACCACAACACTGCTAGGTACTGTACACCCCACAACCCACCGACCACAACACTGCTAGGTACTGTACAACCCACAACCCACCGACCACAACACTGTTAGGTACTGTACACCCCACAACCCACCGACTACAACACTGCTAGGTACTGTACACCCCACAACCCACCGACCACAACACTGCTAGGTACTGTAACCCCACAACCCACCGACCACAACACTGCTAGGTACTGTAACCCCACAACCCACCGACCACAACACTGCTAGGTACTGTACACCCCACAACCCACCGACCACAACACTGCTAGGTACTGTACACCCACAACCCACCGACCACAACACTGCTAGGTACTGTACACCCCACAACCCACCGACCACAACACTGCTAGGTACTGTACACCCCACAACCCACCGACCACAACACTGCTAGGTACTGTACACCCCACAACCCACCGACCACAACACTGCTAGGTACTGTACACCCCACAACCCACCGACCACAACACTGCTAGGTACTGTACACCCCACAACCCACCGACCACAACACTGCTAGGTACTGTACACCCCACAACCCACCGACCACAACACTGCTAGGTACTGTAACCCCACAACCCACCGACCACAACACTGCTAGGTACTGTAACCCCACAACCCACCGACCACAACACTGCTAGGTACTGTAACCCCACAACCCACCGACCACAACACTGCTAGGTACTGTACACCCCACAACCCACCGACCACAACACTGCTAGGTACTGTACACCCCACAACCCACCGACCACAACACTGCTAGGTACTGTACACCCCACAACCCACCGACCACAACACTGCTAGGTACTGTACACCCCACAACCCACCAACCACAACACTGCTAGGTACTGTACACCCCACAACCCACCGACCACAACACTGCCACTACCACTCTTTCACTTCGATATCTGCGCTGCAAGAACAAGTCTGTCTGGTGTCTGTACCACCACTCACGTACCCGTCCATGTTTCAAGAACGGGTCCGTCTGGTATCCGTACCACCACTCACGTACCCGTAAATGTTTCAAGAACGGGTCCGTCTGGTGTCTGTACCACCACTCACGTACCCGTCCATGTTTCAAGAACGGGTTCGTCTGGTTTCTGTACCACCACTCACGTACCCGTCAATGTTTCAAGAACGGGTTCGTCTGGTGTCTGTACCACCACTCACGTACCCGTCCATGTTTCAAGAACGGGCTTGTCTGGTGTCTGTACCACCACTCACGTACCCGTCCATGTTTCAAGAACGGGTCTGTCTGACGGTGGTGGCACAAATCATGTACCTGTCCCTTATACCAAAATACCACCACTCACTGGCTTACCCGTCCATTCTTCAGGAGCGGGTTCGTCCGGTATCAGTCTGCGACGCGACGTGGGCGGCCAAGATGTCGGGTTCAGAGGGTGGTCAGCAGCAGCAGCATCTGCTGGTGCGGACACCGTCACAAGCCAACAACCTGTGTACGACGGTGCCACAGAGCCTGGTGGTGCAGACGCTGGGTGGGCGACACACACCCACCAGAAGCAGCCTCAGGCACTCACGTATGATCGTACTTGCCAAGAATGGTTACCGTGAGTACACTTGTTACCCGTACTTTTTATGTGTACCCTGGTATTTCTTTACGTGTACTACTGTTGTTTCTTATATGTGCTGTTATGCCCTCTTATGTACTGTTGTTGTGCCTTCTTATGTACTGTTGTTGTGCCTTCTTATGTACTGTGGATATGTCCTAATATGTACTGTTGTTGTGCTCTTATGTGTACTGTTATTATTGTTGCCCTCCTATGTGCTAGTCTGCTACTTCTTGTTGTCTCAACCCACGGAACGGGCGGGGCTTGAACCCATGGCAAGTGAGCCCTAACACTCGGTGGTTTGTTTACAATCGTGTTATTACGATTTCATGTCTTGTCTCATGTGCTTCTGCTGCTTCTTGTTCCCTTAGTAGTTCTCGTAGTAACTGTTGCCTTCGTGTAAGTTATTCTGTTATGTAGCATGGGTCAGTAAGGCTACTGTTATGTAGGATGGGTCAGTAAGGCTACTGTTATGTAGGATGGGTCAGTAAGGCTACTGTTATGTAGGATGGGTCAGTAAGGCTACTGTTATGTATCATGGGTCAGTAAGGCTACTGTTATGTAGCATGGGTCAGTAAGGCTACTGTTATGTAGGATGGGTCAGTAAGGCTACTGTTATGTAGGATGGGTCAGTAAGGCTACTGTTATGTATCATGGGTCAGTAAGGCTACTGTTATGTAGCATGGGTCAGTAAGGTTACTGTTATGTAGCATGGGTCAGTAAGGTTACTGTTATGTATCATGGGTCAGTAAGGTTACTGTTATGTAGCATGGGTCAGTAAGGTTACTGTTATGTAGCATAGGTCAGTAAGGTTACTGTTATGTAGCATGGGTCAGTAAGGTTACTGTTATGTATCATGGGTCAGTAAGGTTACTGTTATGTAGCATGGGTCAGTAAGGTTACTGTTATGTAGCATGGGTCAGTAAGGCTACTGTTATGTAGCATGGGTCAGTAAGGTTACTGTTATGTAGCATGGGTCAGTAAGGCTACTGTTATGTAGCATGGGTCAGTAAGGTTACTGTTATGTAGCATGGGTCAGTAAGGTTACTGTTATGTAGCATGGGTCAGTAAGGCTACTGTTATGTAGCATGGGTCAGTAAGGTTACTGTTATGTATCATGGGTCAGTAAGGCTAATGTTATGTAGCATGGGTCAGTAAGGTTACTGTTATGTAGCATGGGTCAGTAAGGCTAATGTTATGTAGCATGGGTCAGTAAGGCTAATGTTATGTAGCATGGGTCAGTAAGGCTAATGTTATGTAGCATGGGTCAGTAAGGCTACTGTTATGTAGCATGGGTCAGTAAGGCTACTGTTATGTACCATGGGTCAGTAAGGTTACTGTTATGTAGCATGGGTCAGTAAGGCTAATGTTATGTAGCATGGGTCAGTAAGGCTAATGTTATGTAGCATGGGTCAGTAAGGTTACTGTTATGTAGCATGGCAAGGTACTGTTATCATGCATAAGGCTACTGTTATGTAGCATGGGTCAGTAAGGCTACTGTTATGTAGCATGGGTCAGTAAGGTTACTGTTATGTAGCATGGGTCAGTAAGGTTACTGTTATGTAGCATGGGTCAGTAAGGTTACTGTTATGTAGCATGGGTCAGTAAGGTTACTGTTATGTATCATGGGTCAGTAAGGTTACTGTTATGTAGCATGGGTCAGTAAGGTTACTGTTATGTAGCATGGGTCAGTAAGGCTACTGGTATGTAGCATGGGTCAGTAAGGTTATTGTTATGTAGCATGGGTCAGTAAGGTTACTGTTATGTAGCATGGGTCAGTAAGGCTACTGTTATGTAGCATGGGTCAGTAAGGTTACTGTTATGTATCATGGGTCAGTAAGGCTAATGTTATGTAGCATGGGTCAGTAAGGTTACTGTTATGTAGCATGGGTCAGTAAGGCTAATGTTATGTAGCATGGGTCAGTAAGGCTAATGTTATGTAGCATGGGTCAGTAAGGCTAATGTTATGTAGCATGGGTCAGTAAGGCTACTGTTATGTAGCATGGGTCAGTAAGGCTACTGTTATGTAGCATGGGTCAGTAAGGTTACTGTTATGTAGCATGGGTCAGTAAGGCTAATGTTATGTAGCATGGGTCAGTAAGGCTAATGTTATGTAGCATGGGTCAGTAAGGTTACTGTTATGTAGCATGGGTCAGTAAAGTTACTGTTATGTAGCATGGGTCAGTAAGGCTACTGTTATGTAGCATGGGTCAGTAAGGTTACTGTTATGTAGCATGGGTCAGTAAGGCTACTGTTATGTAGCATGGGTCAGTAAGGTTACTGTTATGTAGCATGGGTCAGTAAGGAAACTGTTATGTAGCATGGGTCAGTAAGGTTACTGTTATGTATCATGGGTCAGTAAGGTTACTGTTATGTAGCATGGGTCAGTAAGGTTACTGTTATGTAGCATAGGTCAGTAAGGTTACTGTTATGTAGCATGGGTCAGTAAGGTTACTGTTATGTATCATGGGTCAGTAAGGTTACTGTTATGTAGCATTTTTTTTTTTTGGGTCAGTAAGGTTACTGTTATGTAGCATGGGTCAGTAAGGTTACTGTTATGTAGCATGGGTCAGTAAGGTTACTGTTATGTAGCATGGGTCAGTAAGGTTACTGTTATGTAGCATGGGTCAGTAAGGCTACTGTTATGTAGCATGGGTCAGTAAGGTTACTGTTATGTAGCATGGGTCAGTAAGGTTACTGTTATGTAGCATGGGTCAGTAAGGTTACTGTTATGTAGCATGGGTCAGTAAGGTTACTGTTATGTAGCATGGGTCAGTAAGGTTACTGTTATGTAGCATGGGTCAGTAAGGTTACTGTTATGTAGCATGGGTCAGTAAGGTTACTGTTATGTAGCATGGGTCAGTAAGGTTACTGTTATGTAGCATGGGTCAGTAAGGTTACTGTTATGTAGCATGGGTCAGTAAGGTACTGTTATGTAGCATGGGTCAGTAAGGTTACTGTTATGTAGCATGGGTCAGTAAGGTTACTGTTATGTAGCATGGTCAGTAAGGATTACTGTTATGTAGCATGGTCAGTATAAGGTTACTGTTATGTATGGTCAGTAAGGTTACTGTTATGTAGCATGGGTCAGTAAGGTTACTGTTATGTAGCATGGGTCAGTAAGGTTACTGTTATGTACATGGGTCAGTAAGGTTACTGTTATGTAGATAGGTCAGTAAGGTTACTGTTATGTAGCATGGGTCAGTAAGGTTACTGTTATGTAGCATGGGTCAGTAAGGTTACTGTTATGTAGCATGGGTCAGTAAGGTCTTTATGTAGCATGGGTCGTAAGGTTACTGTTATGTAGCATGGGTCAGTAAGGTTACTGTTATGTAGCATGGGTAGTAACTGTTATAGCATGGGTTACTGTTATGAGGTCAATGTACTGTTATAGCATGGGTCAGTAAGGTTATGTTATGTAGCATGGGTCAGTAAGTTACTGTTATGTAGCATGGGTCAGTAAGGTTACTGTTTGTGCATGGGTCAGTAAGGCTGTTATGTAGCATGGGTCAGTAAGGTCTGTTATGTAGCATGGGTCAGTAGTCTGTTATGTAGCATGGGTCAGAAGTTACTGTTATGTAGCATGTTGAGGTCAGTAAGTTACTGTTATGTGCATGGGTCAGAAGGTTACTGTTATGTAGCATGGGTCAGAAGGTTACTGTTAGTAGCATGGGTCAGTAAGGTATGTTGTAGCATGGGTCAGAGGGTACTAGCTATGTAGCATGTAGTGCATGGCAGTAAGTACTGTTATGTAGCATGGGTCAGTAAGGTACTGTTATGTAGCATGGGTCAGTAAGGTCTACTGTTATGTCAGCAAGGGTCTGTATGTAGCTGTTAGTATGTATGAGCATAAGTGGTACTGTTATGTAGCATGGGTCAGTAAGGTTACTGTTATGTAGCATGGGTCAGAAGGTTCTGTTAGTACATGGGTCAGTAAGGTTACTGTTATGTAGCATGGGTCAGTAAGGTACTGTTATGTAGCATGGGTCAGTAGGTTCTGTTAGTAGCATGGGTCAGTAAGGTACTGTTATGTAGCATGGGTCAGAAGGTATTTATGCAGGGTGGGCATGGGTCAGTAAGGTATGTTATGAGCATGGGTCAGTAAGGTATGTTATGTAGCATGGGTCAGTAATATGTACATGGGTCAGTAAGGTTACTGTTATGTAGATGTACTGTTATGATGGGTCGTAAGGTTACTGTTATGCATGGGTCAGTAAGGTCTGTTATACATGTAGTAGGTTATGTTATTGCATGGTCATGGTTACTGTTATGCATGTAGTAGTCTGTTATGTGCATGGGTGTGGTAGTTATTGGCATGGAGCGTGAGTTACTGTTATGTAGCAGGTCAAGTAATACATGTAAGGTTATTTATATGTCGAGTTACTGTTATTATGGTGGTATGTTATGTAGCATGGGTCAGGTTACTGTTATGTACATGGGTCAGAAGGTAGTTATGTAGCATGGGTCAGAAGGTTCTGTTATAGCATGGTCAGTAAGGATTTATAGCATGGGTAGTGTTTGTACATGGGTCAGTAAGTATGTTATAGTGGTCAGAAGGACTGTATTATGGGTCAGTAGGTACTGTTAGTAGCATCAGAGTTATCGTTAGTAGATGGGTCAGTAGGTATGTTATGGCATGTCAGTAAGCAGTTATGTAGCATGGGTCAGTAAGGTTACTGTTATGTGCATGGGTCAGTAAGGTACTGTTATGTGCATGGGTCAGTAGGTACTGTTTTACATGGGTCAGTAAGGACTGTTATGCATGGTCAGAGTTACTGTTATGTACATGGGTCAGTAAGGTTACTGTTATGCATGGGTCAGTAAGGTTACTGTTATGACTGGTCAGAAGGTACTGTTATGTAGCATGGGTCAGTAAGGTTACTGTTATGTACATGGGTCAGAAGGTTATTTATGTGCATGGGTCAGTAAGGTTACTGTTATGTAATGGGTCAGTAGTGTTATGTAGATGGGTCAGTAGGTTACTGTTATGTAGCATGGGTCAGTAAGGTACTGTTATGTACATGGGTCAGTAAGTTACTGTTATGTAGCATGGGTCAGTAAGGTAATGTTATGTAGCATGGGTCAAAGTAGTTATGTACAGGGTAGTAAGGTTACGTTAGTACATGGGTCAAAGGTACGTTATGTAGCTGGTCGTAGGTACTTATTGCAGGGAGATACGAGTCATGGCATAAGTTAGTAAGCATGGGCATAATTCTGTATGAATGGGAGTAAGGTCTATCATGCATAAGTATTGTACATGGTAGTAAGACTTTTTACATGGGTCAAAGGTATTAGTAGCATGGGAGAAGTTGTTATTAGATGGGTCAGGTCTTTATTGCATGGGCAAAGTACTATTAAGTCATAGAATCAGGATAGTTATTAACATGAGCTCTGTTTGCTGTATATACTTTTACATTCATAGACTGTTAAGAGGGGCATAAGTGTAATAACTGTTTGCACAAGAGATTATATTCGTTTATTACAGTATAAAACATACTCAACCTCTGCCAATTTGGCTTTAGAAAAAACAAAAGTACAAACGATGCAATTGTAAAAATGCTGGACCTACTTTACACAGCACTGGAAAACAAGGAATATCCGTTAGGACTCTTTATTGACCTAAGGACAGCTTTTGATACAGTAGACCACGGCATCCTACTCCACAAACTTGACCATTACGGTATAAGCGGCCACGCGCTTATATATTTCAAATCCTATCTTACTATCAGGTATCAATTCGTCACCATTAAAGACACAACCTCATCTACACGACCACTTGATACTGGAGTACCACAGGGAAGTGTCCTTGGTCCCCTGCTCTTCCTCCTATACATCAATGATCTTCCCAACGTATCCCAACACCTGAAACCGATTCTCTTTGCTGACGACACGACTTATGTCATCTCCCACCCAAATCTTGCCTCACTCAACACCATTATTAATGAAGAGCTACTAAAAATATCAACCTGGATGACAGCCAACAAACTTACACTTAACACTGACAAAACCTTCTACATTATGTTAGGTAACAGAACAAGTGTTGCACAACTGAACATAATGATTGACAACACTCCTTTTGCTAAACACAATGAGGGCAAATTCCTGGGCCTACACCTGGAGAGCAACCTGAATTTCAGCACCCATATCAAACACATAGCAAAATAAGTGTCCAAAACTGTGGGGATCCTCTCCAAGATACATTACTATGTACCACAATCAGCCCTACTCACACTATACTATTCACTCATCTATCCCTACCTCACCTATGCCATATGTGCATGGGGATCAACAGCAACAACCCACCTAAAACCAATATTAACTCAACAAAAAGCAGCAGTAAGAATTATCACGCAATCCAATCCCAGGCAACACCCCCCACTCTTCAGAGACCTAAATTTACTCACTGTTCAGAACATCCACACTTACTACTGTACAACCTACATGTACACAACCATAAACTCCAATATTAACACAGAACTTAAACGCTTTCTTGATAGTTGTGACAGGACCCATAGACATAACACCAGACACAAAAGTCTCTATGACATTCCACGTGTCCGGCTAAATCTATACAAATGTTCAATGTACATTGAAGGACCTAAAATCTGGAACTCCCTACCTGAAAACTCCAGAACTGCAGACTCAGCCACCATTTACAACACTATCATCAAAAAACATCTTATCTCACTAACACCCCACCTACACACACACACACACACACACACACACACACACACACACACACACACACACACACACACACACACACACACACACACACACCAGCACTGACCCAAAGAACAGTAAACATAAAATCCCGAATATAGTTATTGTCTAATAAATGTGAAACTAGTCTTAAGTTTGCCTGTTATATTCCAATATTGGAGCTTTAATAGAAACTGTCTAACATGACAACACAAAACTATTCTTATTACTATTTTTGTACAATCTACATAGTATTCTGAACTACCTCACTATTGTAAATCTATTTAATCATTTGAAATTTGTATTCATATGTAATTTGTAATATAGATTAAGAACTACTATTAAGTCTGCCCGAAATGCCTAGCATGCCCAGGCATGCTAGGCATGCCCACGTATGCTAGGCATGCTAATGGCCATCTTTGTAATTATTGTCTTTAAATGTAAAACAAACATTGTAATTTCTACAGAGAAATAAATCATCTTGAATCTTGAACAATGTATCTACAACATCTGCTAGGAAAATGATAGGATGGATAATGAGAACCTTCAAAACTAGGGACGCCAAGCCCATGATGATTCTCTTCAAATCGCTTGTTCTCTCTAGGCTGGAATATTGCTGTACACTAACTACCACCTTCAAGACAGATTAAATTGCTGACCTGGAGAATGTACAGAGAACTTTCACTGCACTTATAAGTACGATAAAACACCTTAATTACTGGGAACAGTTGAATTTCCTTGACTTGTACACCCTGGAAGGCAGGCGAGAAAGTTACAAAGTAATATACACTTGGAAAATCCTAGAGGGACTAGCCCCAAATCTGCACGAAAATCACTCCCTACGAAAATAAAAAATAAAAGACTCGGCAGGAGATGCAACATTACCCCAATGAAAAGCCGAGGCGCCACGAGTACATTGAGAGAAAACACAATATAAGTGTCCGGGGCCCAAGACTGTTCAACTGCCTCCCATTATACATTAGTGGGATTACCAATAGACCCCTGGTTGTCTTCAAGAAGACACTGAACAGGCACCTAAAGTCAGTACCTGACCAACCGGACTGTGGTTCGTACGTTGGTTTACGTGTGGACAGCAGTAACAGCCTGGTTGATCAGATCCTGATCCACCAGAAGGCCTGGTCACAGAAAGGGCCGCGGGGGGCGTTGACCCCCGAAACCCTCTCCAGGTATACTCCAGGTATTATCAATAACAAAAATAATGAAAATAATAATAATAATAATAATAATAATAATAATAATAATAATAATAATAATAATAATAATTCAGATTATTTTTGACATACAATGGGTTGAGATTATATTTTAGAAGTGAGTTTAAATCCCAGAAGAGATTATTACCAGATATTATAGCCAGGAGACATATAATTGTCTACATAAATAAATGACAAGTGTTATACTTAGTGAGGAGTGTCACGTCTGACATGACACTGCTGATATATAGACATGTTAATGTATGTTTGGTGCATGTTATGGTGTTTGTGTGTTGTTTGTTGTATTGTGATGGTGTTTGTGTGTTGTTTGTTGTCTTGTGATGGTGTTTGTGTGTTGTTTGTCTGGTGGTGGTGTTTGTGTGTTGTTTGTTGTCTTGTGATGGTGTTTGTGTGTTTGTTGTCTTGTGATGGTATTTGTGTGTTGTTTGTTGTCTGGTGGTGGTGTTTGTGTGTTTGTTGTCTTGTGATGGTGTTTGTGTGTTGTTTGTTGTCTTGTGATGGTGTTTGTGTGTTTGTTGTCTTGTGATGGTGTTTGTGTGTTGTTTGTTGTCTTGTGATGGTGTTTGTGTGTTGTTTGTTGTCTTGTGATGGTGTTTGTGTGTTTGTTGTCTTGTGATGGTGTTTGTGTGTTGTTTGTTGTCTGGTGTGGTGTTTGTGTGTTGTTTGTTGTCTTGTGATGGTGTTTGTGTGTTGTTTGTTGTCTTGTGATGGTGTTTGTGTGTTTTGTTGTCTTGTGATGGTGTTTGTGTGTTGTTTGTTGTCTGTGATGGTGTTTGTGTGTTGTTTGTTGTCTGGTGGTGGTGTTTGTGTGTTGTTTGTTGTCTGGTGATGGTGTTTGTGTGTTGTTTGTTGTCTTGTGATGGTGTTTGTGTGTTGTTTGTTGTCTGTGATGGTGTTTGTGTGTTGTTTGTTGTCTGGTGATGGTGTTTGTGTGTTGTTTGTTGTCTGGTGGTGGTGTTTGTGTGTTGTTTGTTGTCTGGTGATGGTGTTTGTGTGTTGTTTGTTGTCTGGTGGTGGTGTTTGTGTGTTTGTTGTCTGGTGATGGTGTTTGTGTGTTGTTTGTTGTCTTGTGATGGTGTTTGTGTGTTGTTTGTCTGGTGATGGTGTTTGTGTGTTGTTTGTTGTCTGGTGATGGTGTTTGTGTGTTGTGTTGTCTGTGATGGTGTTTGTGTGTTGTTTGTTGTTGTGTGGTGTTTGTGTGTTGTTTGTTGTCTGGTGTGGTGTTTGTGTGTTGTTTGTTTGTGATGGTGTTTGTGTGTTGTTTGTTGCCTGGTGGTGGTGTTTGTGTTGTTTGTTGTCTTGTGATGGTGTTTGTGTGTTGTTTGTTGTCTGGTGATGGTGTTTGTGTGTTGTTTGTTGTCTTGTGATGGTGTTTGTGTGTTGTTTGTTGTCTGGTGATGGTGTTTGTGTGTTGTTTGTTGTCTTGTGATGGTGTTTGTGTGTTGTTTGTTGTCTGGTGATGGTGTTTGTGTGTTGTTTGTTGTCTGTGATGGTGTTTGTGTGTTGTTTGTTGTCTGGTGATGGTGTTTGTGTGTTGTTTGTTGTCTGGTGATGGTGTTTGTGTGTTTGTTTTTTTTCTGGTGATGGTGTTTGTGTGTTGTTTGTTGTCTGGTGATGGTGTTTGTGTGTTGTTTGTTGTCTGGTGATGGTGTTTGTGTGTTGTTTGTTGTCTTGTGATGGTGTTTGTGTGTTGTTTGTTGTCTGGTGATGGTGTTTGTGTGTTGTTTGTTGTCTGGTGATGGTGTTTGTGTGTTGTTTGTTGTCTGGTGGTGGTGTTTTGTGTGTTGTTTGTTTGTCTGGTGATGGTGTTTGTGTGTTGTTTTGTCTGGTGATGGTGTTGTGTTGTTTGTTGTCTGGTGATGGTGTTTGTGTGTGTTTGTCTGGTGATGGTGTTTGTGTGTTGTTTGTTGTCTGGTGATGGTGTTTGTGTGTTGTTGTTGTCTGGTGATGGTGTTGTGTGTTTTTTTGTCTGGTGATGGTGTTTGTGTGTTGTTTGTTGTTGTGATGTGTTTGTGTGTTGTCGTTGTTTCTGGTGATGGTGTTTGTGTGTTTGTTTGTTGTTGGTGATGGTGTTTGTGTGTTGTTTGTTGTGGTGTGGTGTTGTGTTTGTTGTTGTCTTGTGATGGTGTTTGTGTGTTGTTTGTTGTCTGGTGATGGTGTTTGTGTGTTGTTTGTTGTATTGTGATGGTGTTTGTGTGTTGTTTGTTGTCTGGTGATGGTGTTTGTGTGTTGTTTGTTGTCTTGTGATGGTGTTTGTGTGTTGTTTGTTGTCTTGTGATGGTGTTTGTGTGTTGTTTGTTGTCTGGTGATGGTGTTTGTGTGTTGTTTGTTGTCTGGTGATGTTTGTGTTTTGTCGTGTGTGTTGTTGTTGTGTTTCGGATGGTGTTTGTGTGTTGTTTGTTGTCTGGTGATTGTGTGTTTTTGTGGATTGTTTGTTTGTTGTCTGGTGATGGTGTTTGTGTGTTGTTTGTTGTCTGGTGATGGTGTTTGTGTGTTGTTTGTTGTCTGGTGATGGTGTTTGTGTGTTGTTTGTTGTCTGGTGATGGTGTTTGTGTGTTGTTTGTTGTCTGGTGATGGTGTTTGTGTGTTTTGTCTTGTGGTGTCTGGTGGTTTGTGTTTGTTGTTTGTGGTTGTTTGTTGTCTGGTGATGGTGTTTGTGTGTTGTTTGTTGTCTGGTGATGGTGTTTGTGTGTTGTTTGTTGTCTGGTGATGGTGTTTGTGTGTTGTTTGTTGTCTGGTGATGGTGTTTGTGTGTTGTTTGTTGTCTGGTGATGGTGTTTGTGTGTTGTTTGTTGTCTGTGATGGTGGTGTTTTGTGTGTTTGTGTTTGTTGTCTGGTGGTGGTGTTTGTGTGTTGTTTTTGTCTGGTGATGGTGTTTGTGTGTTGTTTGTTGTCTGGTGGTGGTGTTTGTGTGTTGTTTGTTGTCTGGTGATGGTGTTTGTGTGTTGTTTGTTGTCTGGTGATGGTGTTTGTGTGTTGTTTGTTGTCTGGTGGTGTTTGTGTGTTGTTTGTTGTCTGGTGGTGGTGTTTGTGTGTTGTTTGTTGTCTGGTGATGGTGTTTGTGTGTTGTTTGTTGTCTGGTGATGGTGTTTGTGTGTTGTTTGTTGTCTGGTGATGGTGTTTGTGTGTTGTTTGTTGTCTGGTGGTGGTGTTTGTGTGTTGTTTGTTGTCTGGTGGTGGTGTTTGTGTGTTGTTTGTCTGGTGGTGGTGTTTGTGTGTTGTTTGTTGTCTGGTGATGGTGTTTGTGTGTTGTCTGTACTTCCCACCTCCAGGACTCTAAGTCCGGCCTGCCGGTTTCCCTGAATCCCTTCATAACACCTTGCTCACACTCCAACAGCACGTCAAGTCATAACAACCACCTGCTTCCACTCACTACCATCTATACATGTTCACGCAAACCTGCTGCATGTCCAAGCCCCTAGCACTCAAAAGCTTAACACCCTCCCTTCAACCTTTCCTAGGACGACCCCAACACACACACACACACACACATTTCAATATATATATATATATATATATATATATATATATATATATATATATATATATACATATATATTATATATATATATCTGAGCTGGAAGCTGCACCATCTGGGATAACTACACTATATAGGGTGATAACTGCACCCTCTGGAGTGATAACAGCACCCTCTGGGGTGATAACTGCACCCTCTGGGGTGATAACTGTACCATCTGGGGTGATAACTGCACCATCTGGGGTGATAACTGCATTCTCTGGGGTGATAACTTCACCCTCTGGGTGATAACTGCACCCTCTGGGGTGATAACTGCACCCTCTGGGGTGATAACTGCACCCTCTGGGGTGATAACTGCACCCTCTGGGGTGATAACTGCACCCTCTGGGGTGATAACTGCACCCTCTGGGGTGATAACTGCACCCTCTGGGGTGATAACGTCACCCTCTGGGGTGATAACTGCGCCCTATGGGGTGAAAACTGCACCCTCTGGGGTGATAACTGCACCCTCTGGGGTGATAACTGCACCATCTGGGGTGATAACCGCACCCTCTGGGGTAATAACCGCACCCTCTGGGGTGATAACCGCACCCTCTGGGGTGATAACTGCACCCTCTGGGTGATAACTGCACCATCTTGGGTGATAACTGCACCATTTGGGGTGATAACTGAACCTCTGGGTGTAACTGCACCCTCTGGGTGATAACTGCACCTCTGGGGTGATACTGCACCTCTGGGGTGATAACTGCACCATCTGGGGTGATAACTGCACCATCTGGGGTGATAACGCACCTCTGGGGTGATAACTGCACCCTCTGGGTGATAACTGCACCCTCTGGGGTGATAACTGCACCTCTGGGGTGATAACTGCACCTCTGGGGTGATAACTGCACCATCTGGGGTGATAACTGCACCTCTGGGGTGATAACTGCACCATCTGGGGTGATAACTGCACCCTCTGGGGTGATAACTGCACCCTCTGGGGTGATAACTGCACCCTATGGGGTGATAACTGCACCATCTGGGGTGATAACTGCACCATCTAGGTGATAACTGCACCTCTGGGTGATAACTGCACCTCTGGGGTGATAACTGCAACCTTGGGGTGATAACTGCACCATCTGGGGTGATAACTGCACCATCTAGGGTGATAACTGCACCATCTGGGTGATAACTGCACCATCTGGGGTGATAACTGCATAAACTGGGGTGATAACTGCACCATCTGGGGTGATAACTGCATAATCTGGGGTGATAACTGCACCATCTGGGGTGATAACTGCACCCTCTAGGGTGATAGCTGCACCATCTGGGGTGATAACTGCACCCTCTGGGGTGATAGCTGCACCATCTGGGGTGATAACTGCACCCCTCTGGGGTGAAACTGCACCCTTGGTGATATGCACTCTGGTGATAACTGCACCATCTGGGGTGATAACTGCACCATCTGGGGTGATAAATCACTGCACCATCTGGGGTGATAACTGCACCCTTTGGGGTGATAACCGCACCCTCTGGGGTGATAACTGCACCCTCTGGGTGATAGCTGCACCCTCTGGGGTGATAACTGCACCCTCTGGGGTGATAACTGCACCCTCTGGGGTGATAACTTCACCCTCTGGGGTGATAACTGCACCCTCTGGGGTGATAACTGCACCCTCTGGGGTGATAACTGCACCATCTGGGGTGATAACTGCACCCTCTGAGGTGATAACTGCACCATCTGGAGTGATAACTGCACCATCTGGGGTGATAACTGCACCATCTGGGGTGATAACTGCACCCTCTGGGGTGATAACTGCACCATCTGGAGTGATAACTGCATCATCTGCGGTGATAACTGCACCATCTGGGGTGATAACTGCACCATCTGGGGTGATAACTGCACCCTCTGGGGTGATAACTGCACCCTCTGGGGTGATAACTGCACAATCTGGGGTGATAACTGCACCATCTGGGGTGATAACTGCACCCTCTGTTGTGATAACTGCACCCTCTGGGGTGATAACTGCCCCATCTGGGGTGATAACTGCACCATCTGGGGTGACTCTCAAGGAGCAAACTTTATATGTGATATATTCCTTTGTGAATGTCTTCCTTGGAAGAAAGTTGGAGGAGGAGTTAAAATGGTGGAGGTGCTCCTTACTCCACCACTATCCCCACCACCAACAACCACTATTATCACTAATTACCAAGTCTTCAGATTCCACAAGACTACTGTGCTCATGATCAACTTCAAGACTGAGGACTTGATTAAGAACATAAGAATGAGCACTACAGAAGGCCTACTGGCCCATGCTAGGCAGGTCTAGCACCTTGAACCATGGTGCCAAGAGTATAACACAACCCCACCACAACCACCACCACCACAACCCCACCACAACCACCACCACAACCTCACCACAACCCCCCACCACAACCACCACCACCACAACCCCACCACAACCCCCACCACCACCACAACCTCACCACAACCCCCCACCACAAGCACCACCACAACCCCAACACAACCACCACCACAACCTCCCACAACCCCCCACCACCACCACAACTACCACAACCCCACCACAACCCCCCACCACCACCACAACCCCCACCACAACCAACACCACCACCACCACAACCAACACCACCACCACCATCACCACAACCCCCCACCACAACCAATATCACAACCACCACCACTACCACAATTTTCAAAAAATTAAAAAAGAATATAAAATAAAATATAAAAAAAACCATGGACACATGAGAGAATTTAATGAAAAACCAAAAACATTTACGAAAAAATACGATATTTTCTGAAAAACGATAAATTTAGAAAAACCTCAATACCGTTTACTGAGAAGACGATAAATTTTGAAAAGAGAGAGAGAGTGAGAGACAGAGGGAGAGTGAGAGACAGAGGGAGGAGAGACAGAGGGAGAGGAGAGACAGAGGGAGAGTGAGAGACAGAGGAGACAAAGAGCGAGGACAGAGGAGAGACAGACAGACAGACAGACAGAAGTTAAGACAGATTATATATATATATATATATATATATATATATATATATATATATATATATATATATATATAATATAATAATAATAATAATAATAATAATAATAATAATAATAATAATAATAAACAAACACAATGAAATATTTTTTTTTCGTTAGGTTCAGAATTATTTTTTGACAAATTATTGCACGCACAAATTTTAACTTGTCTTATTCGGCAAGTTGCAGGTATCTTCGTGTAGGCAGCTGGTCCGGTGGTTAGCGCACTGGCCTGCGAGGTTTCACGACTGGCTGGCCAGGGTTCGAACACCAGCCGTTCCCAGATATCCTTGCAACAGTTGTGTTACGATTGATCGAGTCAGTAGGGGGTTAAAACACGGTTATACTGGTATGTCTCATGAGATATACCTGCTGGAGTAGACCAGGAGATATACCAGCCGGGGTAGAGTAGGAGATATACCAGCTGGGGTAGAGTAGGAGATATAACAGCCGGGGTAGAGTAGGAGATATACCAGCTGGAGTATACCAGGAGATATACCAGCTGGAGTATACCAGGAGATATACCAGCTGGAGTACCAGAGATACCATGGGGTAGAGGAGATATACCAGCTGGGTACGTAGGAGATATACCAGCTGGGGTAGACTAGGAGATATACAGCCGGGTAGAGTAGGAGATATACCAGCTGGAGTATACTAGGAGATATAGAAGCTGGAGTAGACTAGGAGATATACCAGCTGGAGTAGACTAGGAGATATACCAGCTGGAGTAGACTAGGAGATATATCAACTGGAGTAGTCCAGGAGATATACCAGCTGGAGTAGACCAGTAGATATACCAGCTGGAGTAGACCAGGAGATATACCATCTGGAGTAGACCAGGAGATATACCAACTGGAGTAGACCAGGAGATATACCAGCTGGAGTAGACCAGGAGATATACCAACTGGAGTAGACCAGGAGATATACCAGCTGGAGTAGACCAGGAGATATACCAACTGGAGTAGACCAGTAGATATACCAACTGGAGTAGACCAGTAGATATACCAGCTGGAGTAGACCAGGAGATATACCAGACTGGAGTAGACCAGTAGATATACCAGATGGAGTAGACCAGTAGATATACCAGATGGAGTAGACCAGTAGATATACCAGCTGGAGTAGACCAGTAGATATACCAGCTGGAGTAGACCAGGAGATATACCAGCTGGAGTAGACTAGGAGATATACCAGCTGGAGTAGACTAGGAGATATACCAGCTGGAGTAGACTAGGAGATATACCAGCTGGAGTAGACTAGGATATACCAGCTGAGTAGCAGGATATCCACTGAGTAGACAGATATACCAGCTGTGAGTAGACCAGGAGATATACCAGCTGGAGTAGAGCAGAGATATACCATGGAGTAGACTAGATTACCAGCTGGAGTAGACCAGGAGATATACCACTGAGAGTAGATGACTAGCTGGGAGAGAATACCAGGTGGAGTAGACTGAGGATATACCAGCTGGAGTAGAGTAGGAGATATACCAGCTGGAGTAGCTAGAGATTACCAGCTGGGATACTAGGAGATATCACTGGAGTATCTAGAGATATACGAGGTGGAGTAGACTAGGATATACCAGCTGGACTAGAGTAGAGATATACCAGCTGGAGTAGACTAGGAGATATACCAGCTGGAGTATACTAGGAGATATACCAGCTGGAGTATACTAGGAGATATACCAGCTGGAGTATACTAGGAGATATACCAGCTGGAGTATACTAGGAGATATACCAGCTGGAGTAGACTAGGAGATATACCAGCTGGAGTATACTAGGAGATATACCAGCTGGAGTATACTAGGAGATATACCAGCTGGAGTATACTAGGAGATAGACCAGCTGGAGTATACTAGGAGATAGACCAGCTGGAGTATACTAGGAGATATACCAGCTGGAGTATACTAGGAGATATACCAGCTGGAGTATACTAGGAGATATACCAGCTGGAGTAGACATAGGAGATATACCAGCTGGAGTAGACTAGGAGATATACCAGCTGGAGTAGACTAGGAGATATACCAGCTGGAGTAGACTAGGAGATATACCAGCTGGAGTATACTAGAGATATACCAGCTGGAGTATACTAAGAGATATACCAGCTGGAGTAGACTAGAGATATACCAGCTGGAGTAGACTAGAGATATACCAGCTGGAGTAACTAAGAGATATACCAGCTGGAGTAACTAGAGATATACCAGCTGGAGTATACTAGGAGATATACCAGCTGGAGTAGACTAGGAGATATACCAGCTGGAGTATACTAGGAGATATACCAGCTGGAGTAGACTAGGAGATATACCAGCTGGAGTATACTAGGAGATATACCAGCTGGAGTAGACTAGAGATATACCAGCTGGAGTATACTAGAGATATACCAGCTGGAGTAGACTAGAGATATACCAGCTGGAGTAGACTAGAGATATACCAGCTGGAGTAGACTAGAGATATACCAGCTGGAGTATACTAGAGATATACCAGCTGGAGTAGACTAGGAGATATACCAGCTGGAGTATACTAGAGATATACCAGCTGGAGATACTAGGAGATATACCAGCTGGAGTAGACTAGAGATATACCAGCTGGAGTATACTAGAGATATACCAGCTGGAGTAGACTAGAGATATACCAGCTGGAGTATACTAGAGATATACCAGCTGGAGTAGACTAGAGATATACCAGCTGGAGTATACTAGAGATATACCAGCTGGAGTAGACTAGAGATATACCAGCTGGAGTATACTGGAGGATATACCAGCTGGAGTATACTAGAGATATACCAGCTGGAGTAACTAGAGATATACCAGCTGGAGTATACTAGGAGATATACCAGCTGGAGTATACTAGGAGATATACCAGCTGGAGTATACTAGAAGATATACCAGCTGGAGTATACTAGGATATACCAGCTGGAGTATACTAGGAGATATACCAGCTGGAGTATACTAGAGATATACCAGCTGGAGTATACTAGGAGATATACCAGCTGGAGTATACTAGAGATATACCAGCTGAGTAACTAGAGATATACCAGCTGAGTATACTAGGAGATATACCAGCTGGAGTATACTAGAGATATACCAGCTGGAGTATACTAGAGATATACCAGCTGGAGTATACTAGGAGATATACGCAGCTGGAGTATACTAGGAGATATACCAGCTGGAGTAACTAGAGATATACCAGCTGGAGTATACTAGAGATATACCAGCTGGAGTATACTAGGAGATATACCAGCTGGAGTATACTAGGAGATAACCAGCTGGAGATACTAGGAGATATACAGCTGAGGAGAGTGGAGTACAGGAGATATACCAGCTGGAGATACTAGGAGAATACCAGCTGGAGAGATAGAGAAACAGCTGGAGATACTAGGAGATATACCAGCTGAGATACTAGGAGAATACCAGCTGAGATAATAGGAGATAAGTAGGAGATAAGAGAATAGCTGAGAGAATAAGAGAGATAGAAGGAGTGAGAAAGAGAAGATGAGCCAGGGAGAAGATAGGAGAGGGAAGGAGAGAGAGGAAGGAGGAGGAGAGAGAAGAGTGAGAGAAGAGAAGGAGGGAGGAGAAGGAGGAGGGAGGAAGGAGGAGGAAGAGGGATGGAGGAAGGAGAGTGAGGAGAAAGGAGGAGAGGAGGGAAGGTAGTGGAGGAAGGTAGGAGAGAGGAGGAGGAAGGAGGAGGAAGGAGGGAGGGAGGGAAGGAGGGAGGGAAGGAGGAGGGAGGGAAGGAGGAGGGAAGGAGGAGGGAAGGAGGGAGGAAGGAGGGAGGGAGAGGAGGGAGGGAAGGGAAGGAGGGAGGAGGAGAAGGAGGGAGGGAAGAGGAGGGAAGGAGGGAGGGAAGGAGGGAGGGAAAGGAGGGAGGGAGGGAAGGAGGGAGGGAAGGAGGAGAGGAGGAGAAGGAGGGAGGGAGGAGGGGAGAGGGAGGGAAGGAGGGAGGGAAGGAGGGAGGAAGGAAGGAGGAGGGAGGAGAGGGAGGAGAGGAGAGGAGGGAGGAAGGAGGAGGAGGAGGGAGGAGGAGGAGAAGAGGAGGGAAGGGAGGGGAGGAAGGAGGGAGAAAGGGAAGGAGAGAGGGAAGGGAAGAAGGTAGGGAAGGAGGAGAGGGAAGGAGGGAGGGAGGAAAGGGGAGGGAGGGAAGGAGGGAGAGGGAAGGAGGGAGGGAGGAAAGGGGAGGGAGGGAAGGAGGGAGGAAGGTAGGAAGGAGGACGGAGAAAGGGAAGAAGGTAGGAAGAAGGGACGGAGGGAGGGAGGAAGTAAGGAGGTGGGAGGCATGGGAGGAGAGAGGAGAGGAGCGAGGAGGTAGGGAAGGAGGAGAGGGAGGGGATGAGAGGAGGGAGGGAAGGAAGAAGGTAGGGTAGGAGGGAGGGAGGGAAGGACGGAGGGTGGGAATGAAGGAGGGAGGGAGGGAAGGTAGGACGGAAGGAAAGAGGGAAGGCGGAGGGAGGAAGGAAGGACGGAGGGAGGGAGGGAAGGATGGAGGGTGGGAGGATGGGAGGAGAGAGGAAGAAGGTAAGGAGGGAAAGAGGGAGAGAAGGAGCGAGGGAGGTAGGGAAGGAGGAGAGGGAGGGGAGGAGGAGAGGAGGGAGGGAAGAATGTTGTGTAGGGAGGGAGGGAAGGACGGAGGAAGGGAGGGAGGGAATGAAGGAGGGACGGAGGGAGGGAAGAGGAGGGAGGGAAGGAAGAAGGTAGGGTGGGAAGGAGGGAGGGAGGGAGAGAGAAGGGAGGGAGGGAAGATAGGGAGGGAAGCAGAGATGGAAGGGAGATTACGGAGGCAGGAGGGAAAGAGAGGTAAAGAAATAGAGGTAAATTTAGAAGTAGAGAGGGTTATAGAGAGGTAGTAGGAATCGAGAGGTAGAGAGAGGGGTAGAGAGAGGGGTAGAGAGAGGGGTAGAGAGAGGTAGAGAGAGGGGTAGAGAGAGGTAGAGAGAGGGGTAGAGAGAGAGGCAGAGAGATGTAGAGAAATAGAGGTAAATTTAGAGAGGTAGAGAGAGAGAGAGACGTAGAGAGATGGGTAGAGGGAGAGGTAGGTAGAGAGAGAGAGCGAGGATGGATGGTAGTAATGTCTGGCACTGGTCCAGCAACATCAGTGCCACCACAACCAACACTCAATCCTACCACCATCCCTACACCTTCATCCATCTATCACTACATCTATTACTCCATCTAGCTTTTACTATCTCTTACTCCGTGTACCTCTCACTCTATCTCTCACCATCACTTTCATCTATCTCTCACTCCATCTATCTCTCTGGTATCTCCCTCCCCATTGTTCAGGTAACTTACATCAAATTCAATGATATTTTGAGGCCAGGTTAATGTCTCTCTCTCTCTCTCTCTCTCTCTCTCTCTCTCTCTCTCTCTCTCTCTCTCTCTTTCTGTCTGTCTCTCTCTGTTTCTGTCTCTCTGTGTTTCTGTCTCTCTCTCTTTGCTAAGCTGCAACACCCGCCTGTCTGGAGCCTTGGTCGAAAACGTTCAATAAAATATTTCAGTTGTTAGTTAGTTACCATTTTGTCCTAGGCACATGTCGATTAGACACTAGGCCTGTTGTATGTGTGTGTGTGTGTGTATATTGTGTGTGTGTGTGTGTGTATATGTGTGTATATGTGTGTATGTGTTGTGTGTGTGTGTGTGTGTGTGTGTGTGTGTGTGTTCCCCCACACAAAGCTGTAACTAGATGGTCAATACTCTTATCATGAAGGATGGATAAATCCACCTTATGTTAATTATCAGAATGGATAAATAAACCTTATGTTAATTATCAGTATGGATAGATAAATGCACCTAACATACACAATAATACAATATCAAGTCAGACTATATACAACACCACTACAATAAAACATTCACCAATATACCTCTACCGGGTACTTAAAGTCAGGCCACCTTATTACAAATTATCAAAACTCACAAGACTCCATGAAAACAGTGTCTCCATGACCCCCTCTCAGATCTGGCGGCCTTCAGCATGCACACAAACATAAGAACACTGCAGCAGGCCTAGTGGCCCATGAGAGGCAGGTCCAATTCCCCCACCGGCTTAAGTCAATGCCTTAACCTAGTCAGGTCAAACATACACACATTATTTGTGTACTCTCCAAATCTTAAATAGATCGCACATGAAAAAAATAAAAAGATGCATACAGCCTTACTGTATAAGATATGGCGCAAATAGTTTGTGATGTAGTGGTCCCTTGAGTGTGGTATTAATTCACTCCAGAAGACGTATCGTATCTTATAAATGTCGTAACTCAATCTATTATGACCCTGGTATTTATATACCAGGGTCAGAGTAGTAACATGAGAGTACACTCATAACCATACACACTAACCAATACTTAAATACCATAAATTACGAAGCTCAGCATAACTGCTTTGTTCCACACACTCCTCTGGCTACTGCCACACTTAGTCACACCGGTAAGCCAGCGGAAGGCCTCGGTCAGATGACCAAAAGCTCCAACGGTGGGTCATCATATGACTAAGACCCGTGTCAGGAAACACTTGTTTCCTGACCAACCTTACCTTAGTGACACACTTCCCACACAACTCTCTCACCCCATCTACCTGTCCAATACACGTCTGATTTTCAGAACAATCCCCGTCCACTGACGCTATTTATGCAACATTTTTTACCACACCAAAAATTATATAATTATAATAAATGCAGAACCTGCATAATAGTACTCACCTAATTGTGGTTGCAGGGGTCGAGACTCAGCTCCTGGCCCCGCCTCTTCGCTGTCCGCTACTGGGTCTCTGCTCTCCCTGCTCCATGAGCTTTATCATACCTCATCTTAAAACTATGTATGGTTCCCGCCTCCACTATATCTTTCTCTAGACTATTCCACTTCCTGACTACTCTGTGGCTGAAGAAATGCTTCCTAACATCCCTTTGACTCATCTGAGTCTTCAGCTTCCAGTTGTGTCACCTTGTTTCTGTGTTCCCTCTCTGGAACATCCTGTCACTGTCTACCTTGTCGATTCCCCGCAGTATTTTGTATGTCGTTATCATGTCTCCTCTAACCCTTCTGTCCTTCAGTGTTGTTAGTCCTATTTCCCTTAACCTTTCTTCATAGGACAGACCCCTGAGTTGTGGAACTAACCTTGTCGCAAACCTTTGCACTTTCTCTAGTTTCTTTACGTGCTTGACCAGGTGTGGGTTCCAGACTGGTGCTGCATATTCTAGTATGGGCCTGACGTACACGGTGTACAGTGTCTTGAACGATTCCTTGTTAAGGTAACGGAACGCTAATCTTAGGTTTGCCAGTCGCCCATATGTGTGTGTGTGTGTGTGTGTGTGTGTGTGTGTGTGTATGTGTGTTTAAGAATTTCACAGTGAAACACAGATGAACTGACAGACTGTAAACATGTTTAGAATGATTACCACACACTAAGTAATAGCAACAGCCGGCCACCTTTCCTCTGACAAGTCAGAGTGCCCCAGCACCCTACCACCAGACCACCTACCACTGAAATGAAGACGTCACTGGATGGGCGAAACGTTTCCAAAATGAAGATTCTCCCAAATGTTGCCCAAACGTATCGTTCATCACATCTAGGGTTGAACAGAGCCCCTAGATGGCTCTGTACAACCCTAGATGGCTCTGTACAACCCTAGATGTGTGCTTCCGTCTGAGATTACACTGTACTCGTGGAGCGAGTGGACCTAGTAGCGACCAGCGAAGAGGCGGGGCCAGGAGCTGTGACTCGACCCTTACAATCACAAATTGGTGAGTACAACACACACACGATGGGGCCGGATAACATCTCTCCATGGGTCCTGAGAGAGGGAGCAGAGGCGCTATGTGTACCCCTAACAACAATATTCAACACATCTATCGAAACAGGGCAACTACCTGAGGTATGGAAGACAGCAAATATAGTCCCGATTTTTAAAGAGACAGGCTGCAGGCCTAGTCCGGAAACTGGCTCCTGGAGTTCAACCCCACCAAGTGCACAGTCATGAAGATTGGAAAAGGGCATAGAAGACCATAGACGGAATTCAGTCTAGGGGGCCAGAAACTACAAACCTCACTCAAGGAAAAGGATCTTGGGGTGAGTATAACACCAGGCACATCTCCTGAGGCGCACATCAACCAGATAACTGCTGCAGCATACGGGCGCCTGGCAAACCTAAGAACAGCATTCCGACATCTTAATAAGGAATCGTTCAGGATCCTGTACACAGTGTATGTTAGGCCCATACTGGAGTATGCAGCACCAGTTTGGAACCCACACCTAGCCAAGCATGTAAGGAAATTAGAGAAAGTGCAAAGGTTTGCAACAAGACTAGTCCCGGAGCTAAGGGGTATGTCCTACGAGGAGAGATTAAGGGAAATTGACCTGACGACACTGGAGGACACGAGAGATATTGGGGATATGATAACGACATATAAAATACTGAGAGGAATTGACAAGGTTGAAAAAGAGAGAATGTTCCAGAGATGGGACACAGCAACAAGGGGACACAGTTGGAAGTTGAAGACTCAGATGAATCACAGGGATGTTAGGAAGTATTTCTTCAGTCACAGAGTTGTCGGGAAGTGGAATAGTCTGGGAAGTGATGTAGTGGAGGCAGGATCCATACATAGCTTTAAGAAGAGGTATGATAAAGCTCATGGAGCAAGAAGTGACCTAGTAGCAGCCAGCAAAGAGGCGGAGCCAGGAGCTGTGAATCGACCCTTGCAACTAAAATAGGCAAGTACACTTGCACTACTTCCACTCTTTAAGACAATACCAGATATTAGGCCTCATTTTTACAGCATGAAAAAATGAACGTCGTCGTAGGCCTATGGTTGGTTCCTTTTTTTTTTTAATTTTTTGGTATTGTCAAGAATGGTTTCTTGTTTTTGTTGTTGATGGTACTGAGAAATATTCTTGAAGTGATGCACTGGAATAATTGATGATTTTGTATGTCGTTGTTATGGCTCCTCTTTCAGTGTTCCTCTTTACTTCCTCCCTCTCTTCCGTCTATCTCTCTCTTCTTGCCTCTCCCTCTCTCCCTTTCCTTGCCTCTTTCTCACCCTCTCTACTCTCCCTAATCTCTCTCACAACATTTACCCCTCCCTCTCTCCCTGCCTCCCCCTCTCTCCCTGCCTCCCCCTCTCTCCCTTCCTCCCCCTCTCTCCCTGCCTTCCCCTCTCTCCCTGCCTCCCCCTCTCTCCCTGCCTCCCCCTCTCTCCCTGCCTCCCCCTCTCTCCCTGCCTCCCCTCTCTCCCTGCCTCCCCTCTCCCATCCTCCCTCTCCCTGCCTCCTCCCTCCTCCCTCCCCATCCTCCCCCTCTCTCCCTGCCTCCCCCTCTCTCCCTGCCTCCCTCTCCCTGCCTCCCTCCTCCCCCTCTCTCCCTGCCTCCCCCTCTCTCCCTGCCTTCCCCTCTCTCCCTGCCTTCCCTCTCTCCCTGCCTCCCTCCTCATTTCTTCAAGCTGTTACTTCCCACATTTATTTAACATATAACCTCTTATAAATATCTTTATCTGATTCCTCTACACACACTCTTTATCAAGGTCTTGGGGGATTTCCTACATTGTATCTTAGACATTATCCCCTGCCAGTAGTTGTTGTAATGGTGGTAGTTGTGGTAGATGGAGGGGAAGGCTGTGGTGGTGGTAGCAGCAGGCTGGGCAGTCACACAGCGCAGCACTAGCACAGCAGCTTATTGTGCAGCAGTAGCTGCTGCTGTAAGTGGTCAGCTGCTGGTAGCAGGCAGGAGTGTGTGTGTAGGTAGAAGCACAGCAAGCAGCACAACAGCAGCAGCAGCAGCAGCAGCAACAACAGCAGCAGCAGACAACAGCAGCAGCAGCAGAGCAACAACAGCAGCAGCAGCAGCAGCAGCAGTAGCAGCAGCAGCAGTAGTAGATAGTAGTAGCAGCAGCAACAGCAGAGAGACAGACAGCAGCGCAGCAGCAAGCAGCACAGCAGCAGCAGCAGCAGCAGCAGTACAGAGAGTAGCAGCAGCAGCGTAGATAGTATCAGCAGCAGCAGCAGCAGCAACAACAGCAGCAGCAGCAGCAGCAGCAGTAGTAGCAGCAGCAGCAGTAGTAGTAGTAGTAGCAGCAGCAACAGCAGTAGTAGTAGCAGTAGCAGCAGCAGCAGCAGCAACAGCAGCAGCAGCAGCAGCAGCAGCAG